>PVJO010025201.1:0-22972 GCA_004026905.1 Hystrix cristata | reverse complement strand
AAAAAAAAAAATAGATTGCTTATCTGGTAACTTCTGTCCTGTCCCTCTGTCATTCCTGAGAGTTAGCTGTCACTCACATGCCCAAATCACATGGTTTTCATTACCTCATAGTAATGAAAGAAATTACAAGTCAGGAACTTTCTAAATATAAAATAAAATTCAAATGTATACAAGTTCCTTCTATTCTTATGTAATTTTCCAGAAGTTATTCATATTCACACTCTT
Organism: Hystrix cristata; assembly: GCA_004026905.1. Lineage (NCBI taxonomy): Eukaryota > Metazoa > Chordata > Mammalia > Rodentia > Hystricidae > Hystrix > Hystrix cristata. Next base: position 22,747 of record PVJO010025201.1, on the reverse strand, counting down.
ACTTATTAAACATATGACAAAGAATTCAAGGAAAGCCATTCTACTGGGTAAATACAGAAGATGTTGTTGAATAGAAAAAGGTAGAAGAAATTGGTATTGAAGGAGAAGTAGTATTCTTAGATAAAATATATTTCTAAGGAAATTAGGGGGTGGAGGAAAACCACTGACGGACTTGATATATAAACACTGGTTGTAGCAGGTCCATTTCATATGGTAGTGTGATAAAATGAGATGTAAACTGATTCTAACAGGATTATATTTCGGTAAAGTAGGCAAAAATGTAAATTCGTTTATGAGAAAACTGGAAGAAAGATACACATCATAATTAATATTCACGCAGAAAGTAGACAGTGGAAAGAAAAGGTAGAGGATGAGCAAGTGTGATTAACTTGGATTTTCCACGTTATTTATTATATTGCATATTACAATAATACTTTCTATCAGTTTTAATTTGGAAAGAAAAAACAAACCAAGAAAGGCTTAAAAGAATCTTATTATAAACTGTTTTAATTTAAAACTTTAGTCCTTAGAATTTATTATTGAAATAACTGACTGCAGATTTTAATTTACCAATTAGTTAATGAGTACCCATTATCTGTAAATATTAAATATATATGAATACAATTATGAATATTTAGAAATTATACTTGACTTTATGGAACCTACATTTAAAGACATATCTAGAGACACAGCCAAGAGTTTCAGATTCAATATCACTCTTTCTCTTTTAGGTCAAGGTTAGCTTTAAGGACATTGAAGAATCACCTTAGACCTAGGGCATCCGAGTGGTATCCTAGAGCGCTAGAAATGAGGTGAGAGCAGAAAGACCCACATTAATTAGTGAAGGAAAGAATAAATGAAGAATGTCATTCCCAAAATAATTGATATTCAGTAACACCAAATGGAGAAACACTTGGCTAAAAAAGACCAGTAGGTTCAAAGGCAGAATATTCAAATAACCTATTTTTAAAGAAACATTTCAATACAGGGAGTTTCCAAAGTTTAAAACACAATTGTGAGACGTTAGCTTGCCAAGTGTGCCTATTTGTCCTGTTCTCCCCTAAAATTTATTGCACAGAATGATGCATAAAATGACACAGGTTACAGAATGTTGAAACTCAATCAGGAGATGTGTAAGATTTTGAGATTTTTTACAGATCTTCAGAAAAACTGAAAAATAAAAATGAGGAAAGATGGCAAAGCAGGAGAAAACCAAGTTTTCCACTTGTTAAAATTTGCCATTACATTTTTAATCCTGAGATCTGAGTTTGGAAGTGGATTTCAAGGTCCTGAGATGGTCGTGACTGTAAATGAAGGTTCCTGACCTCACAAGGAGGGTTCTCCTTCTTGCTCATCCCTGAGAATCTCTGGAGAAATGATACACCTGCTCTCTGTGCCCCATGGCAGTCACTAGGGTGGTGAACTACAGTATTTTTTTTCCATTGTTTACAAAGGAGGGCAGCGTCTCCCTACTCATATTCCAAAAGATGGAAATCTGAAGGGACTCCAGGACTATGAGCTTCAGTAACTGAGCTGAAATATATTATGATTTTTTTTCCCTCAATTGGTTCACAATATGAAAAAAATGGTGTTTTTCATGCAAAGATGATTTTGACACACAAAGAGAACAAAATAGGCTGAGTAGATACAGAAAAGAAGAGAAGGTGACAGAGAGGTCAAAGAAATTGTAACTTAGTTAAGGACTCTTGATGACTAAAAGAAAAGAATATAAATCTTTCATAAGTGGAAAATAGTAGCACTCAGAGACATATTCAAAATAGTTATTTTCCTGAGAGTTTTTTCTTTCTTTCTTTTTTTTTTTTTTTACAACAAATGGTAGTGTGATCCATGGAGAAGATTCATTAAAAGAATAAAAGCCTCTCATATTCTTATTTTTCAAGAGAAGCAAATTAAAATAATTGTAGAAATACATAAAAATAATTTTTAACATTGAGAACTAAAGGAATATAGATAAGAATTATTTAATGATGAAGTCCACAAGAAAACTTTTGAAAGCATTTAATTGTATGAGAATGTATTTTGCAAATTGGAGATGTATTACCTCAAATCGCTTAAACAGTAGGTTAGAAGCTTCAATTATTACAATAACAAAATCAAATAATATGTGCACTTAGTATAGATAAGCTTAGATAAAATTGTATTTCACACACTCATGAGTCTCAATAGATATGGAGAAATATTATTTAGAAACTTCCTGTTATAAATAATACGCCTGTACACACAATTATTTCTTTTACCACACACCCCTTGTAAAATAAGGGAAAGGATTTAAACTCATAAACCGACAGTGAAAAACAGAAAGAGGAAGGTGAATTTATTAGATAAATTACTTCAACACACATTTGAAAGATGGAATCCTGATCATAGTATTGGGACTCTTGGCACTCGGTAGTCTGTGCAGAAAAAAGCCAAGTGGGAGATCAATAGTAGGAAATAGATGATATATATTTAAAGAGGTAAGATTTTAGAAAACATTAGAGATAGTGCCATGAAATAAGAAGGGAGGAGGAAAATGAACCAACAGGCTCAAAATCCATTTAGGTAAGAGTACATTATATGGTAAAGTCAAAATTCTTGAAAAAAAAAAAAAAAGAGAGAGAGAGATCTCTGAAATAAAAGGATTTACTGAGGTATAACAAATAATAGCCAAAAAGGAAGAATGGGTCCGAGGCCACGTTTCCTTGGCTACCGGTGGCAATCCTATGGAACAGTTGGAAAATGTTAGTCTGACCTACAATATAGTGTTTTATATAAAAAAAATTGGGGGATAAGAAGGCATAAATTGTTTTTATTGAACCTAATTGTCTATGAAGAGAAGGGATGCAGCAATGTGAATTAGGTAAAGCCTGGGACAGCAGGATAGTGTATGGAAGTAAGAACTTGTTACTTCCTGATTTATAGGAATTATAAGCAGAATATGGTGGTGCCTCCACGGTTGTCCTTCTAGGGTACTGGGTGCTGGGGTGCCCAGGCATCCTTTCCAGGCTCTGGCCATGCTGTTCAAAATCCTGGACAGGAAAACTGAAGAATGAAATATTTAATGCTCAGTAAAGGTTAAAGAAAAAGAGAAAGAAGTGCTCTGAACAAAAAGAAGTGCTTTGAAGAAAAGAAGAAGAATACACCTTGCATACAGAGTGAGCTACCACAAGAGCAAGAAGACAGTGACCAGAGCGACTGTCATCTTATGGCCTCCTTCCAATGTCACATCTGGGCCATCCCATGCAAGGCTCCAAAGCTGCTCACTGTGTGTGCCGCAGCTGTGATGGACAGCTCTCTGTAACTGACAGGTCACACCCAGTGCTCAGCCACTTTGCCCTGCCTCGTTTCCCCCTGAGAGACATAAATCCCCATAATTATTCATGAGTTGCTGAGAATGTGATGGTATCTGTCTTCACATAGCTACTTCCTGAAGCAAGTGGCTGCAGGACCAATGTTAGCGTCCTAACTACCCAAGACGTTGTGACTCACTGGATGGGCTGAAGAAAACCTGTCAGAAGAGAATAAGAAAAGAGTGTCAATATGTGGAGAATGGTTGAAGAGTTTAACAGAAGATAAATTAGTGAACTTGTCAGAAGTGTAATTTTACTATTAGTTCGGGATGTAGAGCACAAATATAAGGAGCAATGTCAGGCTAGCTGTGACCCTTTATTATGATGCTCCTTGTCTGTCCTCAGAGGAGACTGGAGCCTTAATTTTTGAAGTGGAGGTTCAGATCTTCCAGAGTTTCACGCGAGTAACTTCCTTCTACACTCGGTGATCTTCTTCCTCAGACAGGTTATGTGGAGCTGGCTGTATAATTAGCAGTCCACTCCAGGGTATGACTCTCTCCTCTCTGTAGGTTCTAACAATAAAGGTGGTCTGAGCCTGAGATGGTTAGTGTAAGCACTGAATGGGTGAGCTTTGAGGACAAGTCAAGTGGCTGCTACTATTCCAGGTCCTGGGAAAAGGGAGCATTGTCCATGTAGGGTGGCTGTAGCTTTTCTCCAAGAATGGCTCTTCAGGAAGTGGGGGTAAGGTGGGAGTCTTAAGGGATGGAAGTTTGCCCTTATCTCCCTATCAGCCTTTTGATTTTCCAGAGACTTCAGACATGTCCCTTTGGTTTTCCTTATAATCAATGACAGCCACCTGCTTGGGAAGACAGATGGCCTCTAGGAGTTGTGGAATTTCCTGATCGTTCTCTCATTAGTTAACAAGTGCATTTTTCTCCATATTTTGTAACAAAGCAGGAGCAAAGAATCTCCGATTAGAGCTTCACTAAACCTCAGTTATGGCTGTGGATCTAGAGGGGTGTTTTTCATAGAAGGAAGTTAAAACAGAATGAGCCACCCCTGTATCTACCAACAATTGAATTAGCTCATTCACGATGTCCAGGGTCACCCAGGGTCCCTCACAGGACACAGTGATGTCCCTGAACAGGGGAATTGAACTAGGTTCCTTCCGTCATCATTAAAGCAACATATGTGGATTTGAGCTGGCCTAACGCCTCTCTTAGAGCAAGGATGATAAATTTTCCAGTGCCATGAATTAGGCCCATCAACAGCCTGACCTGTAGACCATGGCCTGGGTGGAGGCTTGATGCAATTCTATGCCCACTGCCCAGGCTTCCTGCATTTAAAGCAGAAACCCTTCCTTCGATTGTCCTTGAGTCTCCCTTGGTCAACTTGGGTGTGTTTAAAGCATTGCCAATGTCAACAGCTATAATTTTGGCCCTTCTTTTATTCTCACCTAGATCCTAGTTGCTAAACATAGAAAAGCCCGTGTGTACCAATTGGTTCATGGAGGTGCAGGGGCCCATCTGAAGCTTTTGTGATTTGCACCAAATATTTGGAACTGATTGACTAATGAAATGATGCCTCATCAGTGCCTGTTCCTCCCCGAAAGATGCATCTAGGTTGTACACTCACAAAAGACCTCTATGAACCAGCTACAGAAGATGGTTGGATTTTTCTCTTTGCCCTTTGGAACAAATCTTGCCATTTCGTGATTAACAGATTTCTTAATGCAGCTTTTCATTCCCATAAGAAGTGCAGTTATCACGTTAGGTAGCATTTCTAGTCCACCACTAGTATCATAGTCCCAGTTTGGTTCTTTTGGAAGGATAACGACCTCTTTGTGGTGTTTACCTTCTTTGCTTGAAGCACATTGTTTATCTACATATCTCCTAGCTTCTTCTAGGAGTCTTTGCTTTCTGTCTGGGTAACAGCAAGTGGCCAACATAAATTGGATATCTCGCCATGACAGATCAAAAGCAAGGGTCAAATTTCGAAACCCATCTACACACCTACTAGGAGACTCTAAAAGTCAGCCTGGCAGTTCTCTGCATTGTTGGAGATTTGCCTCTCAATAAGAACCCTGGACTTGCGTAGTCACCCCTGCTCCTGGAATTCTCAGGGGCAAAGTGAGCTGAGAGTTAGAGGGGCAGGAAGTTCCACTCGGAGAATGTCCCCGGTGGCTTGAAACTCTCTGAGGAGCACAACCATGGGGCTGATGAATACCGACGCCCTCCGGCACTAGGCTCTAGTGGAGCCCCTGAGTCACTTGACAGGAAAAGGACTGATTTACTACTACCTTGGGGACCATAAGAAGGTCAAGGACTCCACTCAGTGTGGTCATTTTTATCAAATCAGTGGGAGAGATCCGTATCCCTCTTGGAGGCAGGTGGGCACCTGAACCAGGATCATCAATGGTATTAAACTCTTCTTCCTCGGAGGACTGTCTGAGGCTTCTCTAGGGCTAAAGAGCCGTAACATTGTGGACTAAGGGGTTTTACACCACCACCTACAACTTCTGCAGAAATGGTCGGACTAAAAGAAGTACCATTATTTAAACAGCTAGCCTGCACCCCTGGCTCTCTATTCATCCTGGATCCAAATGCTAATGCAGCAATAGATAAGTTGTTCTCCTTTCAAACTGACAGGATCAATTTCCCCCTGTTTTAAAAAACACAGCCTACTGGAGAGGTTGCTGGGGTCTGCAGGGAATTCCTCATGTACTTCCCATGCTGTGTTTGGGGCCGATTAAAAGAGAGAGGACAAGATCCGAGGTCCTGCGGATGGTGTCCCGTGCAAAAAGGAGACCGTAAGTGCACAGGGCGGCCTTTGTGAGACTCGAGCCCCAGAAGGCATCACTGTCTGAAGCCCAGCACGGACTTCTTACAAGAGCGGAGTCCCGGGATCCCTCATTCTTAGCGTCTTCCATGCTGTTGCCTGCTGACTCCTGAGGGAGAAAAGTGGACCCCCCGGCCCCCCCTCCCCCACCCGACTCTCAAGACTGCAGAGAGAACCTCCTGGGGTTCCTCTAGCCACTTGAAAAAGGATAATGTCCTAAAAGATCAGGGTAGATCTCAACCAGGGGCCCCTCGGCTGCCTGGGAATCAGTATCTTTTACCTTTATAACAGTAATACTTACAGTATTTTGTTTCAGGCAGTAGAAGTAGAAATGTCTTTTTCCATTTGAGAAGAGAGAACAAAATCCTTAACAGTTAATTACCTGAATTTTTAACAAAGATGCTTTATCTGTTATCTATAAAGGTGAGAAAGCAGAGAGACTACACAATTCACCATTCACTCAGTAGTCGTTGCTCTCTCAAACCATGATCCATATTCACTAGCAAGACTACAAATATAAATAACACCTTGATCTTCAAACCACTTCCTCGTACTTTCAAAGTGAGAGAAATCAACAAACCCAAGGGCCAAAGGGATCTGCCGCACCTTCTCAATATACCCTTATCCTATTTTAACAGCCCTCAGATGGTTTCCCCCCAATTCTCCAGAGCTGAAACTTCCTGGGCGTCCCGGGATCCCAGTGTTCAGCCTCCCCCTTCGCACAACCTCTCTGTTCAGACTTGGGCGGGGCATCACGTCTCTGAGCAAATGATCTGAGCTGGGCTTCCCAGGGCGGCAGGCAAGCCAGACCTTCATCTCGGGGTCATCTAGAGCTTGTGGGAAACCCAGGTCGCTGGGTCTTCTTCATGTTTTCCTTTTTACTTTCTTTAGAACACTTGGATATATCTTTAAAATCACAAAAGCAACAGGATCAAATAAAATCTGGCAGTAGGGGAAAACACTTTCCCAACACAACTATTTAACTTTGGTATGTATTTCACAGCCTGTCTCTCTACTATACTAACCGCTTTGTTTCTCTGTTGTAATTGAGAAGAATATACATCTTGGCACCCCAAACTTAGGAACAGCTACCAATTCCCATCCCAAACATACCTAGTGTATTGTCATTCATTCACATCAAAACATCATGGGAAAAACGTTGCAATTTAGGACATGTCATTTCAATGGACTTTTATATGTAAAATAACTGTGGATATTTTATTTTTAGTGGGTAAATTAAATTTTAAAACTGAACAATACCTGAGTTAATTAGGTACTTAACCATTCAGCAGTTTACCCAGGTGTCACTCGGGCAGCGCGTTTGTTTCGGTACTGACTGTCCCTCGCGTTGCTCGGACAAGAAGCATTTCAACCAGTCGATTCTTGGATAAATTTGATAACCTGTCATTTTTATTTGTATTCGTATTTCCTGTTATATTATCTTATAAATGTTACTGTCAAAATATGCAATTTTTGATTATTCTGTATTTAAATAATTGAGGCGGTAAGTGGTTAATATATTTTAACTATGAGGTAAAATCCTTACTTGATTCCAGGTTTGTAAATATTGTGTCAATTTTGCTGAATCAATTTTCTGGTGACATTTCCAGTTCCATTTCTAAGCAGTAAACATTTAACTGAAGTCAGCGTTTCTAAATTCAGGGTATAACGGAATCCTCTGAATCTCTAGCAATAGTTAATTTTTTTTTTTTTTTTTTTTTTTTTTTTTTTTTAGGTGTTTTGTTCTCTAAACATGTGATTTGCTTCTAAATTTCTTCGAAAGGCAACAGCGCCCCCTAATGGCCAAAGGGAGGGAGAGTGGCAGAAAGCAGTAGGGCTGTCGGGGCCACAAGGTGGGAAGCCCCAAGATGGGCGAGGACAGGCGTGCCCAGGCCCAAAGCCTCCCCAGCCAGGTGCACCCCGAAGACCGGACCGGGGAGGAGGTGCCGGCGCATCATGGAGCCCACAGAGCCACCGCGGGGTGCCAGGGAACGAAGTTGGCGTGTGACAGGCTGTGCCGTGGCATGGCAGATCAGGACTCATCACAAAAGGCTGGCGGGGTGGTCGCCTGGGTTCCACCGCCCAGCTGAAGAGGCGGCTGGAGGGTCCCGAGCCTCGCGGGATTTTCCGGGCACAGCCCAGAGACAGGTGGGAGCGCGCGAGGTTAGCGAGGTAACCAGGGCAAAAGGTGGCTATGGGTAGACTCCCCAGGAGAAGGCGGTGCAGTGGCTGCAGATCTGGGTCCAACAGAGGGCAGAGGCAGAGCGGGGCCCTGCCTCAGGCTGGGATTTGGGAACTCACCAAGCGGGCCATGGCAGCTGCTCAGGCTGCTGTGCTGGATGGCACCTCGGGGGAAACGCACAGGGTGCCCCAACGCCAGCCCCACCCCCGTGCAGACACCCTGAGGCCTTGACTGAGGTCTCACCAGTGGCCCCGAACACTCCCAACGGAGAATGGTGGCCCCGCTGGGCAGGAGGCGACGACGGCTCCCGCCTCCTTTCTGGGGGAATGGCAGGAAGGCCCACCAATTCGTCGAGGGCCTGGCAGGAAGTGACCACGCCTCACATGCACTCCCCGGGAGAATGCGGGGAGCTAGACCGCTGGGGCTGCCCACCGAAGCACTGCTAACCCTGAATGGCGGCCAGTACTTCTGCACACGCCCTGTCCTCCTGAAGATACTCCAGCTGGTGTGGCCAGAGACTAGGGCTAGGCCTTGGAGCTCCAGGTCCCCCGGGCTGGGGCCAGCTGCCTTTTACCTGAGTCCAGAGTCCATGCACCTGTACCCGCTTTGCCCACTACTCCTCTGTGGGCTGGCATCAGGCACGTTCACGCCGGTGGGCATAGTGGGCACTGGATGAGGCACACTGCAGCACTGTGTAGCTGCAGCAGGCATCCAATCCACTACACAGCTCCACTGCCTCTCTCACCACAGTAAGTGGCCAGCTAGTCTTGCTACATGGCAGTGGCTTCACAAGCTGAGGTCAAGCCTTAAAGGGACGACCTTCTGCATTCCACAGGGCGGGTTGCAGGCGTGCCTTGGTCCTCAAGTGGAGGGCTCCTTCCCTAGGCCAGTGTAGGGCACTGACAAAGGACCTCACTCAGCTTGGCTCTGTGGGACTCCAGCCTAGCAGGTGTGTGCGGCCACACGACCAGGTGTGCCCCAGCCCTACTTTATCCCCATTGGCTTTCTGAACCCTAGCAGTCTGATCTTACCTCCTGGCTGGCTCGCCAAACTATTACCAGATGCTGGGGTGACCAGAGATCCTTTTCAGGCTCTTGTTATCTTGTTCAAATAATTGAATGGGACAACCAAAAAACAGAAAAAGTTAAAAAAAAAGAATATTAAGAAAAAAAAAATGCTAAAAAGAAAAAAGTCCTCTGAAGTAAAGAAGAAAATAGACCCAGCAGGCAGAGCAGGCCACTGTGAGAGGAAGAAGATAGTGGCCTCCAGGCCAGTGGCCATGGTCTTGTATATCCTCCCGACAGTGGATTTGGGCTGCCCCATGCTGGGCCCCAGAGCTGTTCTGTGCATGCACCCTGTTCTTGATGGACAGGTTTCTGTAGCCCACAGCTCACACCTGATTGCCCAGATGCTTTCTCACACCCTACTCTCTTCCCTCACTAGGGTTTGAGTCGAAAGTTTATATGTACATTTACGAATATGGAGCAGACAGGTTTTTGTTGGTGATTTGCCCTGAGCTATTAGTTGAATTGCTTATTTTATCTTTTCTCTCTTCTGTCCTCTGTCCGTGGATCTAAATTAAGGAAATTTCTAATATTTATCTTATACATGATACATGTAAAAGCAGTATATCAAAAACCGAATCCCATAAAGAAACAAAGATAAAGAAGAGGATGAGGAATATTGAGGAAGTGGAGAGAGAGAGCAAAAAGGAGGAGAGGGAGGTGATGAGGGGAGGTGGAAAATGAAAATAAAGACAAAGTTTCCATTCTTTAGTGAGAATTAAGGCTTATTTTCTTAAAAAATACAATTGAGAGATCTGCAACAATCACATTCTCTCCTCATCATGCAACAGTATCAAAAACCCAAACAGAAAATATGATTTTTTTTTAGAAGAAGTGAGTCGTTTAGACAATTTCTACAATCTGATATTGACACTGCTTAGTGATCATCTTGAATTTTTTTTAATGGAAAATCAAATTCTCAATGTTTTAAAAGGATTTCTGGTATACTAAAATAGGTTTTCAAAATTTACATTTCAAATATATCATAAAGCCTTCTCCTCAATGTAAAAGACAGCCACAACATGGTAAAACTGTCTAAACAAGATTAATGTGAAAGTAGGAACTTTTGCAAACACTATCACAGCAGTGTTTGGCATAATATTCTGCAAAAAGAAGTTGGCTAACCGTTGAGTTTAAAATTACTATCTGTTGGATGATGCTTTCATTTACTTCCTAAAGCATTGATAGCTGTCCAACTCTAACTGGCATCGCTCATGCTCTTGGACTTTATGTTCCCCAAAACCATTTCCAAAGCAACCAAGAGTGCAAACCTCATACAAAATAGAACCATCACATCGTAACAGAACAGCATTTATGGCAAGATGTGTTTAACATGATTGTTTTTGCACCCCCACCCGTCTCTTCTCTAATCTCCTTAATCTTTTTACAACTCAGTCTTTCTTGTCACACTCTAAATTCAAAGAGATGCCTTTTTTAAAAAGACCCCTCTTCTCCTCAGCTCATAATGAATTAACTTGCAGGAAAGAAGGGTCTGTCTGAAAACTCCCATGTTGGCTTTGGGACATCAAAGTACAGATCTTTTGGCTGAAAAAGTAGAGGAAAAACAAGCATTCTAAAGAGAATCAATTCCTCCCAGAATGGGGAGTCCCTGTCCATTTTGTCACTGTATTTCCATTTCTCCCTTAAAACCCTTTATGCCCTGGAGTCCTGAGACAGCGATCTGAGGAGACAACAATCCTATCACCTTTTGGCCCAGTTTTGAAAAAATCTTGTTTCCTTCCACTACATTCAGTCTTCCAAGTTTTTAGTTGAGTTCCAAATGTTAAGGACCTTCAAGTCTGGTGACTTTGTGGTAGACAGTGTCTGAGACATCCCAGCCTGAGGTTCACGACACACAGGATGTCTTCTGGATCTTGGGGACTGCAGGAGCATCCTGATCTTACACATTTCTTTAACATCCTGCCCAGAGTCTAAGTAATATGCTTCTGCATTTATCATAGTTCCTTAACTTCTAGTATGAGCCCAAGGAGTACACACTTTTACTGATTTAGAGTAACCAAGAGAAAACCCCTAGACATTGTGATACTGTTAGCATTGTAGTGCTGACCACCCTGGGGGGGCTTCAATAGTCACGCTTGTTCTGTTCATGCACACACAGAATAATTCCTCTCCCAGCATGAGAGTGGGACTCACAATGAGTTGGAACCGGTCCTATTGGTTATTACTGCTGATTGCTCCTCAAATTTTAGAAAAACAAAAGAAAACCTAAAACCGAAACTCGCTGTAGTTGCCGTCACTGGCTCTGCCCACCCTCCATTCTCGAGGTAGACTCATTACTGACTGTTGGGTCTTGCCTATTCGGAATTCTTTCAAGTGTACGTCTTGTAACGTCAAACCTGAAACAGACGGGGGCCTGTGAGTCAAACACATTGCTGAGTGTTCTCATTGGTGTGTTCCAATTCTATAAAGTATAATTTCCCTTTAGTAAATCTCTACCTTTCTTACTACTTCTGTGTGTCCTGTTCAGTTCTTGGGCCAGGACACAAAGAATTGGAATATCAAAAGAGACACCAGTCTAGTAACAATAAGACAGTTTATATTAATTCTTTTCAAATCAGATGTGATAGTAAGATAGTATATGTCTACTTTTTCTATAGAATATCAAACAAGATATAGAATAGTGTGCCATGTTAACAAATATAGTTGTGTAAATTCTGAATCACTAAAAAACTTACTTCATAGTGAATTTACTTTATTTAAATTAAAAATCCAAGCCAATGCTAAGGTTCTGGCTAAGGTTTATCAGAGTTAAATGCATACAACTTGCAATAGTTAGGCAAAATTAGCTATATTGATATGTAAATATTATGGATTGTAAATGAAAGCTAATTTTTCACACCAAAACAGAAAGAAAATTTAATTCACACTTGGCCTGCATGAGTTAGTGAACAAATCTGTGTTAGTTCATTTTAGTTTTTTTTTTTTTTATTTAGTTTCAAATGCAAAAAGAAAGGAAAGAGAAAGAAAGAAAATTTACTTTGTAATGGACAATTGAAAGCTAGAAATAAAACATAGAAATTTTATTGTGTGCCTAAGCCACATGGACTTAGTTTGAAGCTGAAAGAAGAGTAGGATAGTGAACTTTATTTACAGCTTACCAAAAGGATTGGGGCCTCAGCTCCTGTGTGAATGGAGGTAGCATAGATGATTGTGGAAGAAATGTGAATCAGGCAACACTGTCTTCTTATGCAGGCGAAGATCATCAGGTAACAGTCACCCAACATGACCTCTGTCCAGACAAGGTGTTAGAATCCCACCTTTTCTTGTTGAAAGATGTTTTCTAGACAAAAAGCACAGTATCAGACAGAAAAGTATATAGCTGACCCCTTTGGTATTTGAACAGTACTATGGTCAGCTTTCCTATCACTGTGACAAAATACCTGACACTCACAAGTCAAAGCCAAAGAGGTTTAATTTGGGTTGTGGCTTTGGAGGATTCAGGATGTAGCTCTGAGGCCAATGTGTCATGCAGAAGGGCCTGGCAAAGGAAAGCTGCTCACCTCATGGCAGCCAGGAAGCAGAGAGAAGGGAGAAGTCAGTGTGGGACATACTCCCTACAGCATTATATCATTCTGCAACATTCATCTGGACTAAGGAGATAAAGTTTACTTTCATTGTCTTTGTCAGTCACTCAGCCTACAATCCTTTCAGTGTTCTCTGAGCTGCTAGTTTTCTGAGTAGACCGAGCTTCCTTCATCTCCTCTCACATTCTACACATTCCCCAAGACCTGTGCATTTGTCACCTTCTTTGAAAATTTCCACATTCTCTCCGAATCATAGACACACCATCAAACCTTTAAATTATCCTTCCTCTCTGGAGTCTAGGATTTTGATGTCTGAGGCTGCATTCAGTTTCAGCTTGTTAGATGACTGTAGACCCCAGTGCTCCAAACTGTGATATACATATTAATTTCCCCTTTTAAATTCAACATCTTCAATTCACAGATGAGAAACTAGCATAGATCAGTTCAAATTATTTGATTTTTTATGAGCTATATAAACCTCTATATACTGTGTGTGAAGATAAATACTAATGTAGAGGAATGTATTTAGGTGAGGAAAGTGAGATGCTGAGTTGCTATCATTATAGATTATGCTCAATACATACTTGACTGATAGGCATGATTGATAAAATGATATTTGAGCACAATCTTTAAGGAGAAAGATGTATAAATTCAGGGGAAACACAATTCAACTCATAACATGATCCCTGAGAAAGACAGTATTGTGACCAAAGATGCTGACTGAAGCAAGCAAAGACACAAAGTCAATAAACTTCATAAATATCCTTCACCTTATCCTTCCATGGAACATTCTAAACACTTTTGACACTTTTCTGAGTTACAAGCACCTTCCAAAGATGGGACAAGATACCCAAATACTCTGCCACATGAATTCACTATTTTAATCAAACGTTACTTCTTAAAGACTTGAGATGTCCTTAGTACCCCAGTTAAAATATTTTCAAAGTGCTTAAAAATTAAGGAGACGAATCATCATTTCATCTCTGGGATAGTAATAAACAAATGACTTTATTTACAAACGTTGCAAGTCATTTCTTTCTTCCAGCCTCTGTTTCCTCCTTTGCAAAGTGGAGGAGATACACTGTCCTCACAAAATGATAGCATAAAATACTGTGCCTCAAAGATCAGACAGGAGATACAGTAATCATTTAAATATTATAAAAATATAACTATTTCAATTCTGGACATCGGAAATAAATTTTACTCACCACTTAATTAGCATGAGCAACCTTCCAATTAGTCTGATCGTTGTATCCTCTTTGATGACTGTACCCACTTGAGCACAAGATGCGAAGAAACAGAAAAGCCTCTCTAACCTTGATGTGCTGTCATGCCATAGAATGGGAGAAATAACAATATTTTGTATCCCACTGCCTGTTGCAAAGACAGCACACACTGTAATTATTTTACACAAAATGACTTATGACTGTTAGAGCAGGGTTGCTGATGTGTTAGTATTCATATGGTTGCCCTGCACCTAGCTCAGATCCTACTGCAAAGGAAGGGCTCAAAAGTGTTTGCCAATTAAACATTCATGACATCGATAAGACAATGACATATAAAAACCAAGGTCTTACTGGGCACCACATTTCTCCTCAATGACAAAGAGTCTCAGGAGAATTAATAAATAAGAGCAGACTGTGCAGGGTCACAACAGGAGGCCTGTGAGATGTGTGGGGTCCTGAGCTATTCCCTTATTCATGCAGCACATACTGTTCCCTGACACTCGGCTCTGCTGGGGATACAGAAGTAAGTGATATCTGATCTTTATAGCTAATTATTTCACATATGCTGGTCTCAGAGGAAATTATGTAATAATAATAAGTAGCACTTTTTGACCCCACATTATGTGCCAGGCACTGTTTTTGGTAATTTACACGGAATGATTCCTCTAATACTTACACCTCGACAAGCCATGGAAGCATGAAGAACTCTGGGAAACTGCCAAGGTCACACAGTGAGTGAGAGGTAGAGCTGAAGTTTGAATCGGAGCAATCAAGTCCCACAATCTGTACCATTATGGCTTTTTGCGAATGTATTTCTACAGCTGTGCATTAAATTAAATTAGATTACAAATCAACCTATACATTAAATAAGAGAGATAAAAAGAAATAGAAAAGAAAATTCCTTCTATGAAGTGACCAAAGAAGGTTTCACTGAGATGGAATCCACGAGGTAGTGAGGTGGGAAAGTGGGGCACAGCAAAGGTTGCCTGGAAAACAGGCGTGACCTGGTAATTACAAAATCCCAAACAGATGGGACTTCTCTAGAGAATGACCCAGACCTGATGTCAGCCTGAGATGTGAGATCCCAGCACCCCTCTCTCAGGACCTGGATGTAGAAGTTCTGGTGCATTTTCTCGAGATTTAGACAGTATAAAACAAAGGAAGCCATAAGGAGCTGGGTGTTATCATGTCTTCCCATGATAGCACATACCACATCTCTCAGACGTGGATATGTATTTTTGGCTTATTTATTTATTTAGTTTTCATTCAGCTCAAACTCACTCTGCAGAACCAGTTTCTCTCCCAATCTCCGTTTTGGCTTTTAAATGAACTGTCACTGCTCTTGACTTGTTTAGTTCAATTCTTTGTTCAAGGCGGGAAAAGCCTGGAATCCAATTCTAGAAACAGAGGCAAATAATCCAGAACCCATTAACATTTATTTGGAATATAACTGCTCAATAACAGTAGTGTTTTGGAGAGTAAGTGGGAATTTTACTGAAATTGACAATATCTTCTGGTTAAATATGTTGCACTGAGGAGAAGCTCTGACTCTGCTTCTTCTCTAACATCTCCTAAAATAAAAGAGCTACTTAAGACTTTTTGTTCTTAGTTAATTTAGAGCATGAAAGTTGGTGTAAACACAGTAAGACCAACACAATATCAGAAATAGCAACAGAACAAAACTAATTGAAACTAGATAACTCAAATGAATAAGTGGTAATTGTGTTATCAGAACCATAAAATGGAATTTTTTTGAAAGATATTGAGGAAGTTCCTGATTTAATTAGTTAGGCTCCTAATACTTAAGACTTGATACATAAGTCTGGTAGCTATAGCTGCCTATCCATTTTAACTACTCTTATAAGATGCAGAGTGTATTTTTTCAATCATTGAATATGATTCTTAAAACTGAACACAATGTTTTATTCCTTTGAAGAGTTCAAAGCCAATAACCATGACCAATAATAAAAGAGTGAAGAGAGGTTTATTACTTATAGTAGATAAAGGCCCTACTGCAGATAATTCTCAAAGCAGTGCCTCACTAAATAAGTTACCAAGGGCCTTTTGTTGGGAAAACTTATACATATTTATATAGGAAACACTCGCAATTACATTTAAAGAGAAGCATATTCTTCAGTATGCTCAGTTGAGATCCTACACTACATGTTCAAAAAAATGACAGATGGAAATGCCTCGGGACAGATAATTTAGTACTATAATAAACAAATTTAATCTAAGTCACCGAAATAGCATAAATGAGAGTGCACCAGTGATTTTGGCTTGTTTTCTATTTCTCTGGAGGAACTTACTTGAATTAAAAAAAAAAAAAAAAACTTTGAAGGAACATTAACACTTATAGAATCCCAATCCTCCTCACTCCCCAACACAAATGATTGCTAGTAAAAATATCTACTTAGCAGCCAAGATTTTGACTCGTCTTGACAGTACCTTTGGGTAGAGTGACACTATTTGAGATCTGAGCCTGGGCTTCCACTCTTGACTGCATTCAGTGATTCTGACAAGTGAATTAACTTGGGGTAAAGGATGAAAGACCAGATGCAGCGCTCCTCTACAGACACCTACCTCAATAGAGCCCCGCCCAAGCCATTCACTCCTGAATCATAAGCAAATGCTTTCAATTTCCCTCACTATGTTTGGGGGTGGGTTTGCTATAACAATCAAAGTTATTCACCCAGGTTTCTCTATGAGTAGCAGTGAAGAGCAAGGTAAAAACAAAAGGAATAAATAAAAGCTATTATGAGCAATTGGATGCAGCAATGTAACTTGCTCCATATAGTTTGCCCAAAGTTTGGAATTTTATCCTCTAGAGAGAGTGAAATAATTAATCAGGTTACACCAAGCACAATCAAAGACACAGGGGCCATACTAAAATATAGTTATGAAGTGAAAAATGATACATTAAATAGGAAGGGCTAATTTTCATGCATTTACCTTAAATAGAGAGTATAACCAAGAGAAAGATCCTGAAAATATTAACTTTATGATATGCTAGCATAATTACAGTTCAACAAATATTTATTCCTTTATTAGTACCACCCATGTTAGTAATGTTGCTGGAGTTTTAGGGCAAAAGCCCCGATTCCAAGGATTCCAACAGACTAGGCATGCTCTCCCATCCCCAAATGTCAAGCAAAAAAGACCCCCAGGAGTGAAAGCAGGAAAGGAGGCTCAGCGTGGCTGCCCTGGGAAGATCAGATAAGGCCTAGATATTTAAAATTTATTTATCTTTGAGTACTTGACAATAATTATGACGTTTTACAGAAAGGGGAATGAAGGCAAGTTAGGAACATGTGCAGTTGAAGGGTTTACATAGCTAACAATGCAGGTAATCTTGGTGAGCCCAGGATCAGACTGGTCATTGTATCAGGACCACTCAGGGAGGTCTTGTAAGCAATAAGAAAGTTGCTATTATTTTGAAGGAAATTTCAACTCTTATCACAAGATGTTTATCCATCAGAAATATTGCCCTGGAATTCAAGGTGAGTACAAAAGAGAATAACTGAGGAGGACTAAGAAAGTAAAAGAAATAAAAAAAGAAAAAAGATCAAAGAGACCCAATAGGGTTAATCCAGAGCCTGGGATCTCCTCCAGGGAGACTACAGGAAAAGCAACTCCCCCATTTCATTGATGCCGAATGGTGCCGTTGGTCTGATTAACCAGCACAGTGTTGGTGCATGTGACAGTTCTGATTCTAAAGAGGTACAACAGGTTGTTATCTGCTCACTGGATGTTTTGCCATCCACCATAAGAGAGAGCATCAGATAGCTGATGCACCTCCGCAATGAGTCACAGAATGAGACACGTAGTAAAAACTTGTCCGAAACAGACTGTAGATCTGTGTGTATGAGGATAAATGTTTATTGTTGTATACCAGTAAAATTCAAAACATTGCCATGCTGTAGTACATGACTAATACAAAATATTCCGCAGGGATAGAACCCAGCTAGATCAGCCTAAAATAACATGAAAATTTAATGATCTAACCCCTGGATGTCAGATGTTCTAAAAAAATTCCAGGGACAGAGAGTAACTGTCTTAAAAAATAATGAACCTTCAACTTTTTCTTAACCATTTCACTGAAGCATAATTGAAATGCAATACATTGTCCATATTTAATATATGCAACTTGATGAGTTTTGGAATGGGTACATTTCTATGAAACAATCAGAAAAATTGATACAATAAATGCCTCTCTCCTTGAATACCATAAATATCTATCTCCAAATTTTTATTGCTAATTTAATTGATTTTTGGAGGAGGAGAACACTTAGCATAAGATGTAACATTTTGGCAAATTTCTAAGTATAAAATACAATATCATTAACTGTAGACACTATGCTCATGATAGATTTCTAGGATCTATGCATCCTGTACAGCTGAAACTTTGTATTATTTTTCAACATATTTGTATTTTTCAACTCCCCAGCCCTTGGTATTCATTACTATAAATGATTTCTGTGAGTTTGACAATTTATGTTTCCCCATATAAGTGGGATCATGTACTCAGATATTCCTCCTTTAATGCCCTGTTTGAGGACTGTTCAGACTGAGACACGCTGTGGACTTAGATTTGCATCTCGGGCTTACAATGCAGAGCACGAACAGCAGTACAGCCTTATTGTGGCTTCTTGTGCAGCACAGCACTGTGATTTTTGCTGGTTGTAAGGTACAGTACAGTACTATAGTTCTATGTTCTCTTAAACATTACAGTACTGCACGTAAGAGTCATTCAAATAAAAGCAGTCATCTAGTTGGAGTTTTCTTTGACCCTTTCTTTGTTCTGAATACCATAATGTACTGGACACATGATGCAGAATTTCTCAGTTAGTGACTGATTCGCAAGGAGTAGAACTCGTTGAATAAGGAATGTCTGTGTTTATCCTGATGTCTGTGACTTATTTCACTCAGCACAGTGTTCTTTGGTATCATATGTGCTTTTTTTCTATTTTAAAGCTGAACACTCTTTCATTATATGTAAATGGCACATTTTATTTATTCATCCATTGACACATATTTAAATTGTTTCCATGTCTTAGCTATTAAGATTAATGCTGCCATAATGTAGATGCACTTACCTTTTCCAGATCTTGATTTGTTTCCCTTTCTTTATATACTGTAGCAATGACTTCTTACAAACAATACCAAAAGTTCAGGCAACAAAACACAAAAATATACCGATGGGATTATGTGGAACTAAAACATTGTAACAGAAAATTAAAAGATCCAATAGAATGGGTGAAAGAGTTGATGACCATTTATATGAAAAAGGAAGGGTTTATATCCAAAATACATAAGGAATTCACACAAAAAAATAGCAAAAAAAAAGTTAACTTTTAAAATAACTTTTAAAATATACAAAGGAATCAAAAACATCAGTCTTCAAAGAAGATACAAAAAAATAAAAGTTACCAGCCTATATATAAAAGTGTGCTCAACATCATTAAAAATCTGGGGAAGGCAAACCGCAACACAATAGGATGTCACCTCACACTCAGGATATCAGTTACTAAAAAGAAAAACCTAACAAGCATTGAGGAAAATGTGGAGGAAAAGGAAATTTGTATGTTATTGTTGGAACTGTAAATTCATACAGCCATTATGGAAAATAGTATGGAAACTCCTCAAAAAATTACAAACAAAAATACTGTATGATACAGAATTATAAAATCTGTATATATTCAAATTAATGTCACAAAATATGTCATTTATGATAACATGCAGGCGTGAAAAATACTGAATCAAGAAATATCTCAGTTACTTATGGCTCCCAATTCAAAAAATATGATGAATAACTTCAGAAGTTTATTATAAACTTAAATTCAATAATTAGATAATGAAACAGATAATTGCCATGAACCATAATAAAAATTGGGCAAAGTGGTTAGAAGAGCAATGTAAGGAATTTATGTTGCATACAATGATATGAAAAAACCTCTTACACTGCGTTTTTAGAGGTGACTTAGATATGTAAGGAAAAATTATTTCAGCCAGATAGATCTACAATGGTGGGGGCAGGAGTATGAATGGGCTGCGAGTGTAGAGAAGTAGTCTTTGAAGAGAACCATTGCAGTTGAAAGTTGGGGCAGATGAGATCAGAGAACTGTGAGATTTAGTTATTCAGTTGCCTGTGAGCAATCGTTAAGATTTACCCTTTTGTTCTGATGAAGTGTGGCGGGATTTGACTCCCGTTTTGAAAGGATCCATCTGGCTTCCATGTCAGAAGTAGGCTTTGTGGAACCAAGAGGCCATGAATGACCTCTTAGTCTCTCACTCAAGTGGTCATGAGTAAACCGGACAGTGAGTGACTATTTCAAACAAGAGATGATGAAGCCTGGGACTAGGGGAATAACGAGTCAGAAGCGGATATATTCAAAGTTAGAAATGAAGAACTTTGCAGCTATCATAATTAGGATACTTGAGAAACAGTAAATAAGTACAATGCCAAAGTGTTGGCCAAATAGCTAGAACAAGTTGTCATTTACTGAAATTTGGAGGATTTAAAGGGACATACTTAGAGGTGGGAAATGAAGAATTCTACTTCACAGATTTACTTATTAGTTGTCTTCTAAGATGAAATAATTTCCTGAAATTTACAGTTTTGTGGACTAGCCACTCAAGGCTCTGATATTTTAAGAAGTTACAGAACTTTTAGGAGTTCTCAATTCTAATAAATTCACAAGCATACACTCAAAGGCATCAGGTCAAATATTCAGTACAATGATCTGAATTTGGATTAATATGAAATTGTCATTAGCTTAAGCAAGACTACTTAATTCAGGTACTTAGAGACCATTGCTTTCCAGAGAATCAGGGTTTCCTGGACTCTGAGCACAGCAGATAGCCCTCCAGCGCAGCCTGCCAGTGAGATGGTGCTCAGAAGACAGGCCTGCGTAATGGACTAGGACAGAATGTAAGGCCAAGGGGACTGCTGGCCTCCGTGGGCATAGCCCAGTTCTCTGGGGAAAAGACATGCGCGGAACTAACAAGTTTCCTTCTCTGCTCACAGAATATTCTTCTGTCCAGTTGCTCAATGGCCATAAAAGCAGCCAAATGTGTGAATATAAATGAATCACTTAATTTCTCTATTCTCGTGACAGAAAGTTATTTGCCAACACATCCACGTGGGAATTTCACCTTAAAGACATAATGGTTAGCTTGTGACTCAGCCGAAAAAGTTTAGAGTTCAAGTTATACATAAGAATATCTTTTTCTCAGTGTTACTGAAAATAGACTCGATAAGTAATGAATTTAAAAATTAACTAAGTCATGCTACTTAGGATACAAGTTTATGTTTATTATTTGGTGAATTCAGGAAGCAAGTATATTTTTACATACATTTCAGGACAGGAATTTTACATCTTTTAGTGTGTTTGCCAGGGGATTTGGGAATATAGACTGTAGTATTACATGTGCTATAAAGTGAAGAACAAAACTTTCCTTTCGGGGGCTGGGGATTTAGCTCAGTGATTAGAGTGCTTGCCTTGCAAGCACAAGGGCCTGAGTTCGATCCCCGGCACCACAAAAAAAACAAAACAATAACAACAAAAAACTTTCCTTTCTTCTTAGAATACTTGGTTGTATCTCCAGATTATGAATAGGCCATCCATCTGGTAAGAAACAAACAAAACACTATGTGGCACTGTTCCTAGCACAGCAGGAAATGAAGCTTAAATTTGCGAAGCCAAGTTTACTGACTAGAATGAAATACAACCCTGAAATTATTGAATGTTTGTTTTTAAAATTAGTGATATGATTAAATATTAACAATAATGAAATATGTATGCTGTAACACTGACATAAACGTGGTAATATTAACTTTTAATTAATCATTTTGATTATCCCAGATTTGCCTTAACTATCTTTTCTAGTTTTTGTCGCTTTTAAAATAATTTAATTGCATTTATATGTTAAATGTATGCAATATAGTATTTTAATCTCCATATTTATAGCAAACTACTATAAGCAAATTGACAATACCCTTCATGTAGTTACTTATTCAAATTTGTTTTATGAAATAATCAGTTAAATCTGCACTGTTAGGTAACTTTAAGTATATTACAATATTACTAACTACAGTCCTTGGCCTGTACACTACAGTTTAAGACATTCATCCCATATGACTGTAGTCTTACATCTTTTTATCCAAAGCTCTCTTTTTCACCCCTACTCTGCCCCTGGTTAGTACCTCTTTGCTCCCTGTTTCTATATATTTGACTAAGTATTAAAAAATAATGTGCTATGTACAGGTACCAACTCCACATAAGGAGTGTAAACATTATATACTACAAACAAAAATGCAAAAAAAAAAAAAAAGAAATAATTAAGTCCAAGGCAAAACCAAAGAATTAGAAACTAGAACTACCCAAAGAATTAGGAAAAGCTGGGCTGGGGATTTAGCTCAGTGATTAGAGTGCTTGCCTTGCAAGCACAAGGGCCTGAGTTCAATCCCCGGCACCACCAAAAAAAAAAAAAAAAAAAAAAAAAAAAAAAAAAAAAAAAAAAAAAAAAAAAAAAAAAAAAAAAAAAAAAAAAAAAAAAAAAAAAAAAAAAAAAAAAAAAAAAAAAAAAAAAAAAAAAAAAA
>PVJO010025200.1:0-23126 GCA_004026905.1 Hystrix cristata | reverse complement strand
GTATAAAGTGATGAAACCAAACTGATATAATCAAACATTCCAGACTAGCTTGTAATTTCATGAAGATTTAGAAGAGCATATTTTCTTTTTGTTTAGGCATGTAAATTTATAACCTTAAACAAAAGGTCTGAACTTTTGTTTAGAGGAAAGATTTTTAGATGGTAAGAGAGATCATGAAATAACTTACTTTTTTAGGGGAAACTAAACCATGAAGTCAAATTCATTTTGATTTTAAGAGTACATAATACAAATTGTGTGCTTGAATATGTGTATCAAACATTTCTAAATGGGTTAAGCATGCTACAAATAAATAGAATAAAGAATTTATTATAGAGCTGAGAGCTTATACAATTGTGAGAACTGCTGTAGCTTATACAAGGTTGTCATCTCTGCATCAGGTGTTGAGACTGAATCTACTGTAAGTGAGCCAGGCCATCAGATAAGAAAAACAAAGGTAAACTGGAACCCCTGAGGATGAGCTGGAACCTGAGGATAAAATGGAATGCACATCTGTCTCCTACCACCTTCACCTCTGCTGCTGTGGGTGGCTTGTAGAAGTTGGCAACTTTTACCAATGAATTATGCATGCCTATGCCCCAGAACCTGGAGACATTTCAGGATAACAGGTGGTTGCGGGGAGGACAGTGGGCTCAAGAGTTTGTAAAGTCAAGGTGAGCAGCTTAGCACACAATGGGTACAAGCCACCTGGCACCCTATCCTGACTTTCATAATGTAAAACAACTTGGCTGTAGCATCATTTCTACTTTCTAAATCTTGCACAGATTTCTCTTGTAGCTAGTGCTAATTCAAAAGCATAGAGAGGTGGGAATTCTGGAAAATAGGATAGTCTCCACTGTAGGAAATTTGACAGAGTCTACCCCTGCCTACTTGGCATCCATGTGCATCTCCATACCCAGACTTATACTGTAAACAAAGAAATGGCAAAATCACGGTTTTACCCAATGAGCTACAATGACTGTTATCATAATACCCAGCCAAAATCCCTTAACACTTTCTCCTAAAGAAAAATCCCTTTATTCATCTTGGATTGATGTTCATTCCTTTTTTAGCTGCATCATACTCCCTGCTGATATGCTATAATTTATGAGATACAAAGCTATTTGCTGTTCTTCCACATAGTAGAGGAATGGGAGAAGGGAAGAAAAAGTTTTATATATAAAAGGAAGGAAGGAAGGAAGGACGGAAGGAAGGAAGAAAAGAAAAGAAAGGAAGAACTATAAATAGATGCATATCAAAATAAAATAATCCTTGGTCCTGTAGCTAATTTTTCCACTGTCAGTTCCATCTTCTCTTGGCCCTTGGCACTTGAACCTGTTCTGTGTAATTGCCTATTTGAGTACCCCGACTCCTTCAGATTCTGGAGGACTCTGAGCTGTTAGGACCCCTGTATAAATTGGGTTTTATACTTTCCTGGAGGTACGTACAAATTGGGTGACTGAAAACAATAGAAATTTATTCTCACATTTTAGGAGGACGGAAGTCTTAAATAAAAATGTCAGCAGGTTGTTTTTTTTTTTTTTTTTTGGCAGCCTTTTAGAAGGGTAATCTATTCTAGGCCTCTCTCCTAACTTCTAGTGGTTGCTGGAAATCTTCAGCATCCCTTAGCTTGTGGCAGCATGACTCCTATATGCCTCAGTTGTCATATGGCCATCTTTTCTTACATCTCCAGCTCCCTGTCTCTTCTCTTAAAGCAATACTAGTCATACTGGGTCAGGGACCACTCCAATTGAATGTGATCTCATCTTAACTTGATTACATCAGCAAAGACCCTATTTTCATATAAGGTTACTTTCACATGTGTGAAAAGTTAGGGTTTCAACACATTTTTTTGAGAGAAACAACTCAACCTGTAACAATATGAGATACCTAAATGTGCCACAGGAAATTGCCTACAGTGCATACATACTCCTCCTTTCCCTGATTTTATAGTAGTGACTGGACTAAATTCCACTTGATAGGATCAGTCATCCCAAACAAAGCAATAATCCCCTCCTTTTTTTTTTTTTTTTTTGGCCTGTTGATTATCTACATGAAAAATACAAACTGACTATGTTACAGTCTGAGCTTCCAATTTCATGAAACCTTTTTTATGTCCCCTGGTAGAATTATTCATCCCGTAGGAACTAAGAACTCAAAGTCATCAGAACATAAAGTATAGGGTCAGGAATCAAACTTTCATCAATGCATCATGAAAGGTAATAACAATGCATTCATATTTCTAGCCTTGATTCCAAAAATCCTGCTGTAGAAGAAAGCACAATGTGCCTTACACTATATATTGCATCCGGGAGTATATTACCCTGCATGGTATTGCCAGACAGCTGGTGCCATGACACAGTTGACAAAGGCCATTTCATCATTTTTTTCAGGCCACTTGCTCTATGATGAGCAAGATAAGACCAATAAATTCCAAGACCATTAGCTCATTGCTTAACCTTATTTGCTGTAAAATTAGCTTCTTAGAGCAATGCTGTGTAAAATACAATGACGTTAAGGAAGGCATTTCATAAGTCACCAGACAGTAGTTTTAACAGAAGCATTGTGGATAGCAAAGCTGCCCTAGCCCAGGCAGGTATCTATTTCAATGAGAATGAAGTGCTGCCATTTCTATAATGAAAATGACCTAATGTAATCAATCTGCCACCAGGTGACTAGCTGGTTCCCGCTATCCACTGTCCCTGGGGAATGGTGCCATACTGGGAATTTGGTGTTGGTCTCTACTGGTGGGAAGCTGGGCCCTCAACAGCAGCCCTCACTAAATTAGTGGTGGTGAGACAAAGTCCATGTTGGGAGCGTATATATCAACTTCATCCCTGTCATGACCACAGCTCATTGGAAAGGGGAAAGGATGGCTGAGGTAAAAGGCTGATGGACACCCATCAAATAGAGTAGCTTGCTAGCTGATGATTATGACCTCTTCTTCTGATCTTGCTCTTTCGGGAGCATTAACATAGGATTTAAATACCTTCTCATTCTGTATGAATGCTGTCTAGCCACGTACTGATTTCCCAGACTTCTTCGTCAGCAATTTTCCAGTCATCTTCCTTTTTAGTGTCTGACTATCCACCTAAACCTTTAGTTATTTCTCTTAAGAAGTATAGACCCCTAGTTAGTTTGCCTTCCAGATGAAATGAGCAACAAGAGGCATTGCTTCAAGTTCTGCCTACTGGGAGGAGGTTTTTCTCTCAATACTATTCTTCATAAGCTCTCTGACATAGGACTGAAGTGATATACTCACCTACTTCTGGGTGATGTTGGGAAACCATACAGAATTCCTTAATTAGAAAAAAATCTTCTTTGGTCAACTAGCCAGAGAAATCTCCACAGGTTTAAGTACAAATTAAGATGAAGGAGGTCATATAGTAGCATCTGGGCTATTTGCTCATGCAATTCACTTGTACCTTCAACACTACTGACTATTAAGGAGCCCTGTCTTGAGTCAGGGGAGGGAGAAATGTCAGGTGCCTTTAAGCCTGGGTCCCTAAGGTTACTATTTGCACTGTCTTCACTTCTTGAAGGGACAAGAAATGTGTTAGTCATTGCCCACACTCTTGCTGTTATATAGGCCTACCTGCCTCAGTCACTGACAGTAGAAGTATATGTGGGAAACTAGTAGAAGCACTTCTAGTGGCCCTTTGGCAAAGATCCTGGAGGGAGGGTTTCTAATGGGCTTATTTGGTAACTGCACAAATTCCAAAATGCTCTGCTCTTTCTCACAGTCCCAAGAGAGCTTGGAGCCACATTGCATTGAAGTCTCTCAATCTTGGTTTGTTTCTGCAGATATAGCAACACTGTTATTCTGCCCTCCCCAGTATCTCTCATGTGGAATCACATCTTGTTGCAGTATCAGCTGCTACAGATCACATCTCACTTTTACGTGTGTCTGACCCTGGAAGAGGCCCTTGGGTCTGACCACTGGCTAGAGGTCTTTGCTTAGTGGACAGTGAGTGTCCACTAAATGAGGAATGGGTATGGTTTTCTTTTGGGTTCTTAGAAACTTCCACTCAGGTAGGACTCACTGCTGAAGGACTGTGTAGTCTGGAGAAGCTGAGAAAAAGCAGAGTGGAATTTCTACTATTTTCTTGGTAGACTCATTTTTTTTGCCTTAAGATGCCAAAATTCAGAGCCCTGGGCTTGCAAAGTGTGCAAATAGAGCACACAAAGCCTGTGAGACTGTTCTGTCTGTGAGTTTGCTCCACTGTCAGGTCACCACCAGGGCTTGTTCCAGAAAGTCTGTGGACTGTAAGAGAGTCATTATCACATACTTCTTGGACCTGAAGTCTTTTCATCCAATTTCCATTTTCCTTAGATCTCTTTGATTAGTTTCCATCTGCCTTGCACAGTTTTCTGTGCAAATCCCTGAAAAGGGATTGGTAATCTGGAGAGAGAACATAGACATGATGGTTGTTATTAGTTATGATTTTTAATTAAAATTTTAAAATGATTTTTGGTAGCTTCAAAATTCCTAGCGATGAACAAGTTATTATTTTTGTGACTTCTAAAATCTCTTTTCAGCCAGGAATAGGTTTTAGGTCACAATCAGTTTCTTGGCATCAAAAATTGTTAGCATACTTTTCTTGAGAATGGGAAAAGGTCCTCTCTATTCCTGGTTCCCATCTCCTCTAGATTATGATTTCTCCCTAGAGCCTGTGATTGGTTTATTTTGTCATATGATTGATGGTTCCATGTTAGATTCTACTTCCTGTCATCCTTCATGTTTTAGAGTAAAGGTGAATTTAAAAGGAGACCAAGCTCAGGCTAATAATACAGTCCTAGGAAAAATATGCATGCCTTACTTTCTAATTACACTCACTTTAATTAAACATCTTGAAGACTATCTCCATTCCCATCATTTTTATCATAAAAAATCGAAGTGTGAGACATCAGAGGAGCTATAGAAAAATCCCATAGATTAAAGTTGTCACAACAATTTTAAAGGAGAAAACAGTATATTACTTCTATTTTTAAAGCTTATGGAAAAAATTCTTGCCACATATGTGTTATGGCAAAACAAAACACAGGCATGGAAAAATGACTGACTTTAAAAATAGCAGAATACTGGAGGGCCCAGCTTGGAGTCATTAGAGGTAGTAGTGCTAGGGTCAGTTAATAGGCTTCTGTTTCTAATTTGCTTAAATAGTAGAGTGCTTGGCCAGGTCAGGTATCCAGCTGCCTCTGAAGACTGATTAACTTTTCAGCCGTTCTTCAGATACCCAAAAGGTGCTGGGACACTGGGTTGGGGTACAGTTAGGCGTTGTGATAAGCCAAAAATGAGAGGCCCTCCACCCTCCTACACCAAGGAAAACTCAGAACTTCTGGCAATGTTTTCTCAACTTGGAATTGAAAATCTTTTGAGTTCTGCTAATAAAGGAGAAAATCCTACCCAACCTCAGGAACACTGTTAATGTAATGATCCTTCCCCTGTCCAGACTGATGTGGGGCTGGAGAAGCCCACTGCTAAGCCCTGCCACTGAAAAACCAAAGTAGGCTCTCTTGTCTTAGAGTGTGTAGAATGGTAGTAATATTCTGTGTTCTTTGTATGTGATGAAGTCATGATTCTGTGGTAGAGCACCAGCCACTTATTCCACAAACAAAGAACACCTCCTGAAATCCAGCCTCTCTGGTCTTGTGGATAGGATGCAGGATTCTTGGAGTATATATTGCCTTCCTTACAGAAATAAGATTATGCATTTAAAATTTAAATCCCAGTGAATGAAACAAATTAAGAGAAGTCTAATATTAAAAACCAAGTGACAGAGACATTCAGGAAAAATAAAACAGATCAGAATAACGATTGGAACTTCATTTATTGAACACTTATGTAAACTTTCTCTCTTGTATGCCCTCTGAGGACTCAGAGATGACCCAAACCCAGATCCTGGCCTCTGGACACGTAGTTTTGTTGGGTACCCAACTGTACACAACTATAATGTGAAGTACAGTGACCAGTGTCATAACAGACACAAAGGGGACTCTTCTAATCGTAGAACTTTAGATCTGGAAGAATCCTCAGAAATATTTTAATCTAGTTCCCTCCCTTTACAGGTAAGAAAACTAAGAGCATGTCACATTTCTAATTTATGCTGCTAAATTTGGGATTGAGCTGGGATTGGGTACTGGTCTGGACTTTGCAGGGACAGGTAGATACTGGTAGAGACAATAGTAAGAGCCAAAAGCAGGGCTGATATCCAGGCAGTAAACACCAAGTCGGTCATTCTAGGGCATTCCTCCTGTTTTCTATCTTGCCCCTGCTGATATCAAATATCTAAATGTCACCCTGAACAAAGTCATGTCTCGTTTCCTGTGTAATGGAAGGAGAGTTTTTAATAACGAAGTACTGGAAGGCAACTAATCTATTAGCATTGAAGCAATACTTGGTATAGCATGGGTCACTCTACAGAAATCACAAGTAGAGTATGAATGTGCAAGAAACTACAGTATGGTATAGGCCGGTAAATGTGTAAAGAATCAGCTAAATTCAACAGTCCAGTTTCATTTATAAAGTTTAGAAAAGATGTTATGGGAAATATTCATGGGTAATGACATCAGAAAGAAAGACAAAGAACTGTTTTACTTTTATGGTAATCAAATCTGTCCGACTAGAAGAGGAGGAAGTTAGGGAGGATAAAGGACACACAGGGGGCTTCTCAAAGTGGCAAAGTTCTGTTTTGTATATACTGGCAACTCCATGAGTTTTCACGTTATGACTATTCTTTATGCTAACATCTGTTTTACGTACTTTCCCATATGTTATGTTTAACAATAAAAATTAAAGCTAAAGCAGACTGAAGTTTAGTTTCTAATTTGAAAGCTAGGAGAGTAACATGGACAAGTCCTTAGGCTCAGTGAACAGTTGCATGTAGAAAACAAAGGAGCCTGGGAACAAGGGTAAGAAAACAGCTTTGATATGAGAAGCATGGAGATTAGCTATCCAAATCCCAAATCACTGTTGGGTGACAGTCTTCACCAGCCTTTACTCCTATGCAGCCTTTACTTTCACACAGAGGGGGTCATTTTAAAGAGCATTATTGTTTAACGTGAAGGCAAAGGAGATACCCAGCAATACGTTCTTAATGCTCCTGGGAGGTAGGGTCAACTTGACTTCTTAGAAAATCACACAATAAGAATTTGGGTGGTAAAGGGGCTGAAAAGTTAAAAAGAAAAAATGAATCATTGATTGGGGGAGTCATTGATATTTTGTTATTATAATCAATTTTTGTATAATTTAGTGCATCACTTCTATTTCCAAAAGAATCATCGATTTTTAGAGAATGAAATGCAGACAGAGGATCTCAGATCTGATATTGTTTTTTGGCTGGATCAAGGTGGCAGGGAGCTTGTGGTAGACCGTGTGCCCAGGGAGCGAGACTAGGGCTGCAGGATGCTTTTCCTAAGAATCAGCTATTCTAGCTAGTGCAGTCTCCTGCACCTGCTGCATACACTCCTTTTCATACTGCATGGCAGGGCAAGCAACACAGATGCTGTGTTCAGCCTTTCTCTAGTGCTACTAGGAGTCACAGTGCAACTCAGCATTACAGGCCCATCTCAGTAGGGAGCAGCCTGCAGTAGGACGCTGCCAAGAGAAACTACTTTGCACCACAGAGGTTCTTGTGTCACTGAGCCTCAACTGTCTTGGTCAATTCTATAAATCTACAGGTCTCCTACAAAAGCCCTGTGCTTTCTGCAGGCTGCTGCACACATTTTAATATTAAAGTAAACAAAGTTTTAAAACATTTTTCTTTTGCTTTATTTTGAATGACCAGATGCTCCTGGGAATAACAAAAGCAGAGCTAGGAATCTCTAATCTGGTGAGGTTCCTTCCTTTTTTTTTTTTTTTCTTTCCCCTTTAATTTTACCACATGTAGACCCTGCCATTATAATAAGGACACAGGACACAGTAACTTACAATATAAAACAATCTAACCAAGATGTTGATGGCACACTGATTTTTGTAAGCACAAGTCTGAGAGTTTGTTTCGAAAGAGGAAAGATGTTGGGATCCTAGAATAGCAATCATAGCCCCAGGCTAAAATGTCCCTGTAGAATTTGCAATCAAGACCATTATTTATACATAGAAATTATTTATGTGTAACTTTTTATCTATTCTTGTCTTCTTGTCTTCTTCCTTTCTTTTCCTTTCCACTCTGTAGCCCATCTTCTTACATCCCTATTCTTTTCCAAGTTTTCTAGCACCCAGGATCACATGTTTTCAGGATCTTATTTATGTTGGGTTTTTAGGAATATGCCAGCTAAGTCTGTATTTCTGAAAAAGCATCTCATACAGCCATTTTTCTCAATTTCTCTCCACTATAAAAAAAAGTTGCTTCATACCTTTCTCACCTCCAAAACGTCTTATATTGCCATTCCAAGAGGATATTTTACAATCTATTAAGATTTACATAAGCAGAGCTACATTATGACTTCATAGATCACCAGACATTTTTATCTTTGAGGACCCCTGCCTCAGTAAACAAAAATATTAAAACTTCATCAGGTGTGGTGGTTCTTGTTTGTAATTCAGTACTCTGGGAGGCCAAGGCAGAAAGATCACGAATATGTACTCAGCCTGGAGAACTAGCAAATTAGAGAGACCCTATGTCACAATAAAATTTAAAAATAAATAAAAATAAAAAGGACTGGGGACAAAGCTCAGCACAAAGGCCCTAGTTCAATCCTCAGTACTGAAAAGAGAGAGAGGGAGAGAGAGAGAAATATATATGTCCTGCATTGGGATAAAGCTAAATATAATACAGACTAGATTCATTATTAAACACTTATTATTTTTTCTATTATAAGAAAAAATAGAAATGATTTGGATGGGCTTCTGTAAGAATTTATAGGCCCTAGGCACTGTGTTTACTTCCTCTCATGAATAAACCGATCCTATATGCTAGTGTTACCTAAGGATTGGCTGGATTATATTGTCAGATTGTATTTGGTTATCACTTAGGATGGTGTTGATTGCAAATGAGAGACTAAAGCTCAATTTGGCTTAAACAATACAGGAAAAGTGTAGCTAATAAGCTATAGAGGCTGAGCTGCCTTGGACCACCTAGGCACCTGGTCTGGTGAAACTTCCATTTTACAGATAAGGACACACAGCCAGAGCATGTAATAGACCTTGCTTTTACCTTCCCAGTTGCAACTGCTTACCAGTCTACCTTACTGTCAGAGGTCACTTTGATGATGAATGGAAACCAAAAATGTTTTTCAATCTCCCTTGAAGCTAAGGTTTGGATACACAATCAAATCCTGTCATTCCCATTTCAGTGAAAGTACGCAGGTAGCTTCTTGGAAAGTGCTTCTCCTCCTTCAGTGTGCAGTTTCCATCTATTTGGGGATATGTGTGGGCTTCTGCAACTGTCCTAAAGCCATGAGTGGCAACATGGACAATTCTTTGAAGATGGTAGAGCAGAAAGTTGTAATTTCAGGTTCTTGATGACATTGTTGAGCTACTTAACAACTGTGAAAGTATCTAATTCTGAATACTTTTATTGAGTGTATAAACTCTAATTTATGTAATTTTAGCTGGGTATTCTATTACTCGAAGCTTGTTGTAGATACCAAGAAAACAAATACATGAACTAGAAAATTTCAGGTATCGATCAACGTTATGAGCACAATACATATCTTAGCAATTACTTCAAGTCATGTAATTACATAAAGCCTTCCTAAGGTGACAGTAGAAACTGGTGGAGCCAGCCATGGGAAGATCTGGGAGGCAGAGTGCTATATAGACAGAGCAAATGGTAACTCTAAAAGTCCTAAGAGTTGTCATTATTAGGATTAGTTTGAAGACTAAAAAGAAGCCCATTGAGTGGACTACAAGTGAAGACAAGGAAGTACAATGTAAAGCAAGAGAAATGGCAGGGAAAATTTTGCTTTTTAAATGAAGCTTTCAGGAAAGGATTGCTTTAGTATAGTGGGGTGATTTTGGTTCTGAAAAATTGGTTGGATGGGCAAATATTAAGAATATGAAATGGTAAAGTCTTTTCATGTAAGCAGCTTTGCATGTAAGCAGCTTAGCATTGTAGTAGGAGTAGGGTGTGTCTAAAGTTGACTGGCAAGGGAGTGTGACCTGGAGGAGGGGCTTGGACCTGATGTCAGCCCAAGGTGCCAATTTCAAGCACCACCCCTCTCACGTGGATAGTAGGGAGTTCTCATGAGTTTCCACGGGAACTTCATTCTATAAATAGAAGCGACACTGGAAGTAAGCTCTCTCTTCCCTTCTGTGGCTGCACCACAGAAAGCTCTATCCCTTTTCCCTCCCGTCAGAAGGGTACCCAGTGCCAAAGCTATCATGCCTTTTCATGGAAACCCCTACCATGCCTTTTAGGCACAGTACACATTTTGCTGTTTCTATTATCATGCTCAACTTTCCTTTTCTTTTTTCTCTATAACTTTAACTAAAACTTTAGAACTACCTTTTGCCCTCCTCATTCAATTCTTTGTTCGAGGAGGGGAAGAACCCAGGAATATTGGAAACCTATACAATAACAGTATGCTTATGAAATGTGGTGGCAGTATCTGCCCTTCTCTTTTCTGCCCATTGCCCTCCAGATCTTAAGCTCTTGTTTTGCAGAGAACTACACTTTCCACCTTCATGGTAACCACAGTAATAGCTGTGTTTTATGAAACAATCTTGTCACTCTGACTCTAGCTAAGAAATAATCTTGTTACTCTGACTCTAGACCAGGGATGGGAACTTGATCTAAGCTTAGTTCTAAGCCTTTTTTTGGGGAAGGGATTGGAATTAGGGTAGAGAACCAATTTGGTCAAAAGTATAAGCTATAAAGCTTCACAGATATAACCATATCCTTGTCAGTGGGAATAAAAAAGACATCGCCTGTCTATCCTAAGAGGCAAGAACAAGGGAAAAACACAACTAATGACATTAAAGTCCCTCATTCTGGTAGGTTCCTCAAGCCCAGAGTCATCTTTACCTTTTTCAGCTTGTTTATTCCATCTCCTTATCATGGTGTATCTCTGGTATTCTCTTTGTCAGGTGGCAAGGAGAAGGGAATTGTCATAATCAGAACCAGGAGAGGGGTATTGGGAAGAAAAAACTTTATAGAAATAGGTATGTAAAACTGAGGTGGGGAACAACAATAATCTAAAAAGATCGAACTAGAATGTCAATGTTCCTGTTACACACTAACAAAACAGTTGGTTGATTTCTTACTGCCTTTTGAAGATCATGCACTTATTAAGATTTCAGCAGAACCCAGCAGCCATCGTTTATTTTTTATCTCTTTAGGAGACATAATTTCCAATTCAAGCTGGCATGCCTCCAAGTAAATAGAGAAAAATAGAATCTGCTTTAAGAAAAAAACATTTTTGCTTGTAACCAGTGATCTGAGACTACTGCTGCTTAGATAATTGTTTTTCTACATTGCACCAACTAAATTCCTAACAGCAAACTACAATCAGGGCACTAATTTGGAAAATTCGAGGAAATGGAAATCTTATTATTATTCTTTCCTTGCTTCACTGCATTCTCATCTTTTACAAATTTAATCCCACTGCCCAGTACACACTCTTCTACTAAGAAGAAAAGTTTCCTTTGTTCTCCAGTTCCACTTCAAATCCTAATTTTGAGCTCAAATTCCAAAACTTTTCTGAGAATTTAGATTTAGGTAAGGCACTCATCCCATGAGTTCTTATAGTACTGTGTTTCTATCATCTCATAGTTTTTAAACGATTTTCTTGTCTCTCTACATTACCAAACTGTAAGTTGAAAACTGGATAGAGTGGATGCTTATAGAATCTTACATGAATGAAAAGTTGTTATGAACATTGAGATAATATATGTAAAGTATTGACTTGCAAGCTATCTCTAAGTATTCTTTTCTTACTAGTTTTTTAAATGATTCATAAGATAACCATAGGACAGGAGAATATGGTATACTGCATATTTAATTAAAGTGGAGCAGCTATGTGGATGGGTATACAGGTGATGTGTAAAATTTAACAATTTGATCAACCAGTAACAGATGCCCAGAATAGCAGACAGGTGACACACTACATAACTGTGTGTTACGGTTTCTAGATGTCCCTCCAAAGCCTCATTCAGTCTTAGGTGGGGCTGGATCTAGAGTGTGTGATTTCAAAATTAGTCCACTGATTGTTTTGGTATAGTCCTGTTGAGATCGAAGATGTGATACTTGGATTAAAAGCAGTAGGATTAAGGGTGGGAGTGCTACCCACCCTAAATGTGGGTAGCCTGGATAAAATATAAGGGACAGAAAGAGGCGGGTCAATCCCTTGTTTGTCTTGCTACTATCCACCTGCTGTAAACTGTTTCTTCTCTGTGATGCCTGTCTGCCAGGCCACCCTGTCTTGGAGCCAGCTGATTATGGACTGAAACCTCTACAAACTGTGAGCCAAATACACCTTTCCTCCTTTAACTTGGGATGTTGGGTATTTTGTCTCAGCAGTGAGAAAAGTAACTAAGAAACTGTGTAACAATTGGTAGCCAGCCTGCATAGGGTCCTCTGGAAGGATCCTCAGAGATTTCGTGGCCTTTTAACTGGTAGATATCATTAAACGTGTCTCCAAACCTTACTGTCAGTTTAATTTTCAACTGGACATATAACTTTGTCTATGAAACATTACAATTAAATTGAACAATCTAAGACTGAAAATTGTTTGTCAGTAATATTTTAGCTACAATCCAAGCAGTTACATTAACACTATGCATACTTACAAGGTATCATAAAATAAATAACTAATCTATATATTAGCATAACCATTTTAAAGCAATTATTTAAAAAATATAAATTATAATAAAATCTCAATTCATTTAAGGTATATAAAGCATATAAAAAGTATTCAATTTTACTGAGGATCATAAAAATACTTAGAGAGATAGTATGTACTTAAAAAATTCTTCAATATTAAAAGATACCAATTCTCCCCAGATTGTTTTGTAAGCTGCTTTTTAAAAAATGGAATAGTGAAATTCCAAATAAAATGCAAAAGATACTTTTGGTAAAATTTCTGTTGCAGTATGACATACATGGAAAAAAATATACTTAAACGGTGAATTCTTCAGTTATTTTTAAAGTGGCCTAAATCCCAAAGTTTATCTGAAATACAAATGGTGATAAATATTCCATACATTTTCAATGAGAAGAAGTTATAATTTCTTGATAGTAGAAATTATCAGATAAAAATAAAACCCCCAAACAAACTCAAAAATACATATATAAATAAATGTGATGAAGGTAGCATTTCAAATTGGCAAGCTAATAGAGTTTAAAAATGGTGTTGGGATGACTGTGATAAAAGTATCCAACTGGACATATAGATTTAAACTATATATCTTAAATCTATATATAGTTTAAATAAAAAATACATATCTCCGGACAATAACTATAAGGATATATAGTTTAAAACCTGATTGAATAGGCAAGACATCAACAAAAAAAATCACGTTGAAAAAACATCAATACATTTGTGTACATACATTTAACAGTTCTCTATGGCAATTATCATGAAATAAAAGGCAAATGACAAAGTAGCAGAAAGTGTTTGGTGTCTTAATGATTTCAAGCTGGTGTCTTTGAAGGAAATGAGTGTATTCTGCTTATTTCTTGATTTCGTGTGCAGACTCTGGAGTCAGATGGTTTGGCCTTGAGGATGAAATGTCTTAGGTGGGGTTCCTTAGAAGCACTGACTGAAAAGAGTCTTACACAAATGATTTATCAAGGGTGTCCTCTTCAGTGACACTTGGAGGATTTAGGGAAGCAAAAGTGGGCAGGGGAAGAAGCTAGGCAAAGGGGAAGTTTAAGTTTGTTAAAAGAAAACCTTTAGATAAAACTAACAGTTTCCTTGAGCAAAGAATGACTGAAAGTTGGGCAGCATTTAGAATCTGGAAAGGTTCAGTGAGCTCTACCCAGCAATGTGGGCAGGTGAGAGTATGTGTAAGTAGGAAAAGGAAGTAACTTACAAAAATAGCTTGATTAGATATAGTTGAGCATTTGCCTTATCTGTGCGTGGTGTTATGAGACATCTGCCTTATATGGACATAGTAAAATCTATTGGCAACCTGTGATGGGCTGAAGCTTGGCTCCTGTTACTGCCTGGACTTTTTTTGATTTTCCCTTCCCGGTACTGAGGGTTGAACCCAGGGCCTTTGCACTGAGCTACATCCCCAGGCCTTTTTAAATTGTGACACAGGGTCTAGCAAACTTGCTATCCTTCCGCCTCAGCCTCCAGAGTGCTTGGATTACGGGCATGTGCCATCATGCCTGGCAAGACCACTGCTTTGTCATTGAATTATTTCTCGAGCATACTCATCCTGTCCTTTGGCTCATCTCACATTTGGCAGATACATCAGTTAAAATCCTGATAGGAAACAGATGGCACAATTACATAGTGTAATTGAGAGTTTAAGTAAAGAGTTTACAAAGACGAGGGCGAGGGGCAGAAAAGCATAACACTAGGGCTACCAGCATCTAAGACAGGCTGTCACCTTTCGGTTGAAGGAGCCAGTGGCAGGAGCTGGTATCAGAACTCTCGATGGCCATTTGAAAGAAGCAGGGAAGGGAACAAAAGTTACTGTCGCAGTCATGCAGAGCATCTGTCTTCTAGTGTTAGCTCAGCATTTCAGGCGACCTCAATCTCAGGGCACCTCCTTATCAACACCAGAGAAGGAGAAAACACAGAGAAGCAAACACAGCTCTTCACTGATGCTAACTGTAAATGATGGGTCACTTCTGTGCACATCTCATTAGCCGAAGCAAATCATTCGGCTTTGCTTATTGTTGGAGAAGGTGATCCTCCCACTCACTCAAAAGGAAAGGATGACTAGAAACACTGGTGCAAAATACAGGCAGTTGGTAACCCATGATCTTTCATGTTATGCTGCATTCACTGAACAACAAACAAACTTAAACCTAAGGCACAGTCTAGAGTTGTATTAACACAGTAGCCATCAGCCACATGTGGCTATTAAGCCCTTGAAAAATGGTATATCTGACTTGAGATGTGTAGTAATTGTAAAATACACCTCCGATTTTGAAGATCAAGTGAGAAAAAAGAACATAAAATAGTTCATTAATGATTTTAAAATATTGATTACATGTTAAAATGATATTTTATATATTATATTTATTTATTTATATAAATAAATGTTATTAAAGTTAATTATACCTACTTTTTAAAATACTGTGGTTTCTTAAAAATTTTAAATTGTGCATGTATCTTTAGTTGAGGCTCACATCATTTTACTATTGAACAGCCCTGCTCTAGACAGTCCTGTGTGTTCCTCATAGAGCTCTTAATAGAAAGAGATGAAGAACTACCAAATTTTGCTAGAATTCACTATAGCACAAATTCTTACTTTAACTAACCTTGGAATAAGTAGCTAAAATTTTTTTCTATGTTAGCGTTTAATTTAAATTTCTTTATAAATATTCAAGATCAGTTTTTCTTCCCT
The DNA here is from genome assembly GCA_004026905.1 of Hystrix cristata. NCBI lineage: Eukaryota > Metazoa > Chordata > Mammalia > Rodentia > Hystricidae > Hystrix > Hystrix cristata. The sequence continues at coordinate 7,663 of PVJO010025200.1, read as the reverse complement.
CTCCTCCATAAAGGCAAAGCGCAGATGGTTTATAGAGATCATTATTCTATGTAGAGTCTTTTTAAAATATAAAATATGCCTAAGTGTAATTCATTTCCCTTAAAACAAAGGGAGTCATTCAGCAAATGTGCTACTTTTCATAGTTTATTTTTATCTTTTCATAGGTATTCTTGAAGAATTCAACTACCTTTTTATTTGGAGGGATAGTACAGAGGCCACTCACCTTACCCTTTCTTACTTATATAGAACTAAGGTAGTAATTTCTCCAGTTTTCTTGGAAGTTTGGTCTAGCAATAACTATTGAGTGGCCTGTACCAGAGATGTCCCCTTCCCCCTGCAGACCCTCTCCTTCACCTATGCCCAATTCTCCACCTGGGGTTGATCCAGAGAGTCTGCACCAGGTGGTCTCTTGCCTTTCATTTCCAGTTATGTTCAGCTAGTGCATAGTTCTGGCAGTAGACTGAAGAAGGGGAGAGGATCCCCAGCATCTATTCACCTGGCTGCCTCTTTACAAGGTAGCCTAGGATTGTACATGGTCCGGATAGCACCACAGCCTAAGTCAGAGTGTGGCAAATAGTAGCCTGTGGAGCAAAACTGGCATGCAGCCTGTTTTCTAAATAAACATTTATTGAAACATAGTCATGGTTATTTGTTTATATATTGTTACAGCTGCTTTCTCACTACCATTGCAAAAATCAGGTAGTTGCAACAGAGACTATTTAACCCACAGAACCTAAAATATTTCCTGGCCCTTCACAGAACAAGTTCACTGATCCTTGGTTTGAGTAATAGCATATGTAAGCAGCTGTCTTCAAGTAAAATTCCCTACCTAGATTTTTCAGAAAGGACGTACCCTGAGAACCTAACAGTGGGTAACTTAAAGTACAAATAAATGTCTCTTTTGAAAACATGGAAATCATGTTGTCTAGAATGACAATTCAGAAGCAGGTTGGCAGCCTGAAGTCTAGTGGTTTTTATTGTTTGTTTGTTTTTTGTGGTGCTGGGGATCGAACTCAGGCCCTTGTGCTTACAAGGCAAGCACTCTAATCACTGAGCTAAATCCCCAGCCCCTGAAGTCTAGTTTTAATGTAGTTCTTTTCCAGTTTAACGACCTGTGCAAATTACCTAATCTATTACTAATTGTAAAATGACATGAGGAAATATAGGGAGTTCCTCATCTTTTGACCCAAAGAATCCAAAATAAAGGATTATTAAATTTTCAACACACAGAAAAGGAGAGGATTCTGATCTATGAAATTAGGAGACTCGAAAATGCTTCACACAGAACTTAAAATGCAATATTCTCCAAGTTATTAAATAATCTTTTTCTTTCCATTGACCCCCAAAAATCACTCTTTCAACCGCAAAACTTGAACCTCTTAGGTAGGTGACATATTGAGAGGAGTGACAGGAGAGACCCAAAAGCAAAATTTAGAATGATGCAGCTGGTGATTCAGTGCACTGAGACCTTGTGCGGTGAGACCTCAGGATATCAGATCTCTCAAGCTACAGAACATGTTACAGGAGGCTGATCAAAGGGATTCTGCATCAGACTCTTCCAACTGTGGAGTCACAAAGTGCTTGATCTCTAAATGAGGAACAGATGGACCTGCTGAGACACATCTATGTCCCTCAAATGTCAAACCTGAATCTAGAGGGATTTAGAGATACAACCTGGGAAAGAGACTCAGGAACAGACTGAGGTTTTCTTGTTTTTGTTTTTGGCAGTATTAGGGATTGAACCGAGGACCTTATACGTGCCAGGTAAGTGCTCTACCACTGAGCTACACCCCCAGCTCCATACTGAGGTTTAAGGAGATCACCTGTATGTATTTACATTCAGAATAAAAGGGAATTTTTTTTTTTAAAAGACAACGGAAAATAAGTCTAATTCTTCTCTTCTGGTTCTGAAGGGTTCAAAGTCCACCTACTCCTGCTTCTCTGCTTGAACTGGAGTTCAACAGTAGGATGAGTCTTAATGATTAATCAACCCAAGTACAGTGCTGAAATGAGGAAGGGACTTTATTTATTTTCATTTTCTAGACAAGGTAACTGAGGCCCCAAGAGGTTAGTGCACCTCTTTGGGCTTGGATAATTTTTCTGTGCATATTGAAAATGAATTTCTGGGTCATTCGCTCCTGCTTTCCTCTTCTTCTCTAAGCCACCATGCTCTCTAGAATCCAGCACCTGGACAGACCAATTGGGCCTCCTCCTACCTACTTCATGATGTTGGCATTTTGCAGACTCTCTCTGTGCCTTTGTTTACGCCATTGTAAAATACTCAGAATTCTTGTCTATATTTCCTCATAAGAATGTTGAAGCTCAGATACGATCACATATATAAAATTGCAACTCAGTGGACTTAGTAGAACTTATTTTCCTACATAAAATCCATCCATTTCTTCCTTATTTCCAAAAGCAATCTGCCCAGTTGCAGCAAATAAGTCATGATTAAATCATGACTGTTATGGTGGTTCCGTTCACTTTTCCCAACGGTTGGATTAGAGATTGTCGTTTGACCCAGACTGGTCAGTCAGATCTAGAGAAAATCCTAGAATGGGATGTGGAAAACTTTAAGGAAGTTCTATTCCTGACAAAATGCATAAGTGGTAATACGAAGAAAAATTTGTATTTACAAAGGACACTCTCATGTGAGGTGCAAAGTGAGATGGAGCAAAGCAGATATCAGTTGTAAACTCACTTACTCAATGAATATTTATGGTGTGTCTTCCATGTGTTAGGCTGGGAATATAGCAAAGAACAAAATAGACCAAATACCTGGCCCTATAGAGATTACATTCTTGCCAGCAGAAACACACCAGAGAAGTATAATGTATGGTATATCGTTGATAACTACGAAAGAAACAAATGAAACAGCAATGGAGGCACGAATTGATTAATAGATGAATTATCCCTGGCAAAGTTCTTCATGTATGCAAATAGTTTGTATTTTCACATGTTTCTCTTGGGTTCACATAATTCTTATTTCTGGGGAGTAATTTATTTTGCTTTAGAATTATGGTACTTCAAATCGCTTTTATAAAATGATCTTTGATTTTCGGAGATCTGAATATTTTGTTATTGTTTGTGCTATGAAATGCCCTACGAACAACACCACTCATAACTATGACTGATATTTCTCTGGTTATTGTAGACTTTTCCTAAGTGATTTGAACAAAGAAATACAACCCCAAAGCTTCCCACCCCCCAGTCATAACCACCAAACATCTTCTGAGTGTTTAATGACTTCTCTTAACAATGTCTGGGCTGAGAGAAACAATTCAATACTGAATTTCTTAATTTTTAATCAGAGCTGCCTCTAGTCTCAATATTACTATCCTTTTCTTATCATAAATTACCACCTTATTTAAGGGTTCCTTTGTGGCTAAACGAAAATTGTTTATCCTGCAGCAAAATCAGATTGTCAGTCCTGCTATATCATGACTGAGTTATCTAACCCTCCATCCTTCTTATTGAAGTATATCACATATGAGACATAACCTTTTTAAAGGATATAAACTGAATTCTCACTGGATATTAGTGAATAAAATACCGTATGATTATGCAACAGACAACATTTGTTGTTTTTCTTCTTTTCTTTCTAAATATGCCATAAAAGTTGGCTACCAGTGAAGATTACTGTTATAAGACAAAAGCAGACATTGTTCTTTGGTAAATTCAAAGCACAGTTTGCATCTCGATACTTTTTATGTGGCCTGGAACATTTAATCTAAGAGTCTATATGTTAGCAAAGTAGCATGTTGTGTGGAGAACATTTATAAAACCAAGTGAGTAATTCAAAGTAGTTCTTCCATATCACGTACAGGTACAAATCCCCTATGATGAATGTTATCACTATGTACATCTAAAATGTACCATTAAAATAAACCATAAAAAAATTTTAAAAATTAAAAAAAAGTAGTTCTTCCAACACAGTCTTTTCCTATAGTAATTTGTCCAACATTTCACTTCTGTAGAATGCGAGCTCTACTTAATGACATGTTGGCAATAGATGTTTCTGCTACCACAGAGAAGTTCGGTGATTCTGTGTTGCCATGCCTGGGCATCTGTCATGCAGAGACACGATCTTGTGTCCATTATGCATCATATGAGCTTTTGTTCACCTGCTGGCCAGTAGATGTGTTTTTCACCGATAAAAGTGGCCAAGTGAGCCAAGCAGGTTAATGAAACATCTGGGAAACTTAGTAATTAATCATTCCCTGCAGTTGCATTAGAGGCTCTTCTGATGTACAAGTACTTGGCTGCTTTCACATAGATAACACAAAATACAGAGCTTAGTGGTGCACAAAGGCAGTTGAAGCTTACTGTTACTAGAATTGCCCACAATTTCTTTTGATTATATTTTTATACATTCTAGTAAAAGCTGAAGAACAATCAACAACAGCCATCTCTTATTTTTATTTTCCATTTTGCGTAATTTACAGTACTTCTTTTCACCAACATTTTAAAGATGATATTATAATTCTAAGTTAGGTACTTTCCCCAGGATCCTAAATAATAGGTAGTGGAAACAGGATTCTTCCACTTCTTCAGACTAACTCAAAGGTACATCTGTGAAAGCACAATGTTTCCAACAGTGATTTCAGTACAGAGGAGAGCCGGCTCTGCGTGTTCCATCTGGTCATATTTAATCTTTTTTTTGACATTCAAGATTTATTTATTTTATGTATTTTAATTTAATTTTAGATTAGTTTATTAGTACATGTGTGTACTACACAATGTTTACATTTCTTGTGTGGAGTTGGTACATGTACATAACACATCTCAATTCCTTTTCTTCATCCCCTATCCCTCCCTAGCCCCTCACCTCCCTCCATCTCTTGATCCCTTCCCTTTTGAGAAAGATCTATCTCCCTACTTCTTATTATCTATCTTTTATTTTGCTCTTTATTTTTACTCTGGGTTTCTCATATTAGAGAAACCATGTGATATTTAAGCTTGCATGTCTGATTTATTTCACTTAACATTACGGTCTCAAGGTGCATGCATAGTCCTGCAAATGACTCAAGTTTATCTTTCTTTATGGCAGAGTAGTACTTCATTGTGCATAAATAACACATTTTCTTTATCCATTCATCTGTTGATGGACTGGACAAATATAAGCTGCTTCCAAGATTTAGCTATTATGAATTGTGCTGATAAACATGGGTATGCACGTATCACTCTAAGATGAAATCTTTAACTCTTTCAGGACGATATCTAGACGGGGAATAGCTAGGTCAAATGGAATTTCTAGTTTTGGTTTTTTTGAGGAATCTCCATACTGATTTCCACAGTGGCTGAGCTAGTTTACATTCCCACCAACAGTGTAGAAGGCTCCTTTCTCTTTGCAGCCTCTCCAGCATTTATTATTTGATTTCTTGATGACGGCCATTCTTTCTGGTGTAAGACGAAATCTCAGTGTTGTTTTAATTTGCATTTCTCTAATGTCCAGTGGTGCTAAGCATTCCTTCACGTGTTGATGGATTTGTACTTCTTCATCTATTCATTTCGCTTGCCCGTTTTTTGATCGGGTCTTTTATTTTGGGGCGGTCTAATTTTTTGAGTTCTTTATATATTCTAGATATGAGTCCTCTGTATGAGGAATTGCTGGCAAAGTTTTTTTTCCCATTCTGTAGGTTTACTCTTTTGGCTTTTTTTTTTTTTTTTTCTGTTCGGAAGGTTGTTAATTTGATATGATCCCACTTGTTAACTGTCAGAATTATTTCATATGCAACTGTTCTGTTTAGAAAGTCCTTGCCTAAACCTATAACATTAAGAGCTTTACCCATATTTTGACTTCCAACAGGCTAAATGTTTCTAGTTGAATGTTTAGTTCTTTGGTCCATTTTTATTTCAGTTTAGTACATGGTGAAATACACGGGTTTAGATTCAATCATCTGCATGTGGCCAGTGAGTTTTCCCAACACCATTTATTAAAAAGGCTATCTTCCCTCCATTGTGTGTTTTTGGCTGCTTTCTCAGAGATCAAATAGTTGAATGTACTTGGGATTGTTTCTACATCTTCCATTCTGTTCCATTGATCTTCATGTCTGTTTTTGTGCCAGTACCATGCTGTTTTTAATCACCTATTTCTTTTTACTATAACTTCAGGTGAGGGATGTTTTCTGCTTTGCTCCTTTGATACAAGATAGCTTTTGGTGTTCTAGGTCACTTCCATAAGAATTTTAGGGTTGTTTTCTCCAGTTTTGTGAAGAATACTGTTGAAACTTTGATTGGGATTTATATTTTTTTCTTGATTAATTGTTCTTGCTAATATTTTGAGCACTATGTTGAACAGAAGTGGTGACAGGGGCTGTCTTTGTCTTATTCCTGATTTTGGAAGGAAAGCTTTCATTTTTTTTCCATTTAATATGATATTGGCAGTAGGTTGGTCATAAATGACTTTTTATCAGATTTGAGATAAAGTCCTATGCATATTTTCTTAAGTGTTTTTATTATGAAAGGATGTTAGCTTTTGTCAAAGATTTTGTTTTTTTTTTGCATCTATTGAGATGATCATGTGATTTTTGTCCTTGCTTCTATTTACATGGTACATTACATTTACTGATTTTTATGTGTTGAACCATCCTTGTATCCCTACAATGAAATCTTCATGGTCATGACATATTATCTTTTTGATGATTTGCTGCATTCTGTTTGCCAGTATCTTGTTGAAGATTTTTGCGTCTGTATTCATTAAAGAGATTGGTCTATAGTTCTCTTTTTCAGTTGGATCCTTGGCAGGTTTTGGAATCAGGGTAATAGTAGCTTCCAGGAAAGACTTTGAGAGTACTCTTTCCATTTCAATTCATTAAAAATCTTAGGGAGTATTGGTGTTAGAATTTCCCTGAACTTTTTGGAGAATTCAGCCGTGAACCATCTGGACCTCGGGTATTATTTCATGCCTAAGGATTTTTAAATATTCTAGATTCAATTTTGGTAATTCTTATATATCTAGGAATCTGTCCCTTTCTTCTGTATCATTCAATTTACTGGCATACAGGTTTGTGAAGTAGTTGCTAATAATGTTTTTTTTTTTTTATTTTGGCAGTGCCTGTTGTGATTTCACCTTTTTCATTTCTAATTACATTGATCTCTGCTTTTTTGGTTAGATTGGCTAATGGTTTGTCTATTTTATTATTATTTTTAAAAAACCAACTCTTAGATTCATTAATTCTTTGTGTTGCTTTTTTGGTCTCAAGTTCATTGATTTCTGCTGCTCTGATCTTTACAATTTCCTTCCTTGTACTAGCTCTGGGCTTGTTTTTCTAGGACCTTGAGGTACATCGTTAGGTCATTTATTTGGGCTCACTCTATATTTGTGATGTGGCCATTCATAGCTATTGACTTCCCTCATAGGCTGACTTTCATTGTGTCCCACAAGTTCTGGTAGGTTGTATTGGCATTATCATTTAGTTCTATGAACTGTCTTATTTCTTCCTTGATTTCTTCCATGACCCGTTATTTAGTTTCCATGCATTTGCATAATTTCTGTGTCTTCTTTTGTCTCTGATTTCTAATTTCATTGTGCTATGGTCTGAAAATATGCATGGTATAATTTCAATTCTTTTACTTAAGTTTTCTTTATTGGCTGCTATGGGGTCTATTTTGGAGAAAGTTCCATGCACAGCTGAAAAGAATGTGTAGTCTATTGTTGTTG
>PVJO010025199.1:0-23139 GCA_004026905.1 Hystrix cristata | reverse complement strand
ACAGGAGCTAAGGTTCTGATTTTAAAGAACATGTGACCTTCCTCCCTCTTTTGAATTAGGCTAGATCCCTTGCTTCTTCTAATGAAATGCAGGTAGTTCCAAAACATATGCCTGACAGCCTGAGCAGAACAAAGAATAGCCAGTAAAGCTTAATTCAAGTGAGTGTGAGTCATTCTTAGGATTTTTAAAGATTTTTTTTTCCCCTTAAAAAAGAAGTTTCTGTCTCTAATTCCTTAGTTTTTATTATGGGGTAAATGCAAGAGATACTGTTTCTCAAATGCCTCCACCCTGCTTAAATAGAGCCATCAAGTGGTTCAAAATGCCTAAGGAAGTTCAGAGATAATGTTGCTCAAGTGGCTCCACCCTACCTAAGTAGAGCCATCAAGTGGCTCAAAATGCCTAAGGAAGTCTCAGTGGGGAGAGACTTGAAAGACTTTCTGATCTCATGGAAGTTTTGAAGGACTAGGTACAGCCATCAAGCAGCTCAACCTCTTCTCCCTAAGGAGTTAGTGGGCCCCAGTATGGAGACAAAAAGCCCTCAGTAGGGCTTTCTTACATGCTTTTACGAAAGACACTGGTGTCATCCTAGCTTTGAATGGAGATGTCTGTCTAGTAAATACTTGAGTCTCACAGGGAGGCTTTGTGGGCTCGAACTGGGTCTCCTCTTTCTGCAAGGGACACCATTTTAAGGATCAGAGACTAGTGCTAGCTAGAGCCATCAAGTGGCTCAACATCCCTATGCTTCTATGAACAAGATGCCAGCCATCATCCTAGCTTTGGACAGAGATGTCTGTCTAGTCAATACTTGAGTCTCACAAGAGACATTCTGTGGTCTCAACAGGCCTCCTCCTTCTGCATGAGACACCATCTTCTCGTCCTGAGACCTAGTTGCCTCTCTCTATAGGCCCCAAGATAAACCATGGGAAACCTCATGAACCACACCGTGCAGACTCTACTGACTTTGCCACTAGGCCATATTCTGAGAAAGAGTCACAAAAGCCTGAATGTAAGGGATTTCATTCCACCTTCTACATTTTAAACAGAAACAGTGTAACTGAAAAAGTCTCTTAATTTAAACCGCCATCCTATACTCATCTCTTGCCACTTTCTAGTTGATGTTGAATTCAAACCATACTGCAGGGGTAGATAAGCTGTTCTTTTTTTTAAACTGGCAGGATCAAACCTTTCCCACTGATCAAGGATACATCCTACATGGGAAGTGGTCACTAGAATGTTCACAGGACTAAGAAAAAAGCAATTCCTGAGAACCTCTAGAAGACCTCTGAAGGCTCCACTTCAGAAAGACTCAGTATTGCTCCAAGGGCAAATAAGTAGAGTCACTAACGACCTTAATTCACTACAGTTTAAATGAGCACCTGTATTGAGGCTCCCATTTTTAATTAGATCCTTTATGTGGGTAATCTTGCTAAGGCTATGGCCCTCAGCCTCTCAATAATTTACCTAATCCCTGTCCTTGCCATACTTTGTCCTCCATAAGAAGCAAATCTGACCTGCTTCTCACATTTGGGTTGTACATTCCCCAGCATAATAGCAAAATTACTTTCTCTCTCCTATGAACAGACAGCTCAAAAGTCACTAACTCTTTACTCACTGTCTTCTGACAGGTTTTTCTCTTCAACCCAGCCAGCGGGCCACAACACCCCAAGGTAGTTGGAGAGCACATACTTCCCAGTAGGTAGAGCCTGCAGCCCCTTCCAGCCAGAAAAAAACTGTGGAAAACAGAGACCTCCACTCCCTCAGCACTTCATAAAGAATTATGGGGATATGTGTCTCTCAGGGGAAATGAAACAGGAAATTTGGGCATGGCAAAACTGGCTGGGGAAGTAGGTATGACCTGTTAATTGCAAAATCCCAAGACATATGCACAGAACAGTCCCCAAAGCCCTGCACATGGACTTCTCACGAGAACTCAAGCAGCTTTTCAAGAGGATGGTCTAGACCTGACATCACCCTGAGGAGTGGGTGATATAAGAGACAGTTACCATTAAGCACTTGGAATCATGCCTCTTCACAACAGCCCACTCTCACACTGTAGGGTATAATTCTTTTCCTATCTTTATTTGGCCTAAACTCACTCTGTAGAGCCTCTTTCTTTTCCTACCTTAACAAAACTCTGCTACAAATTAAAAAATACATAAATAAAGAAATAAAATCTGACAAAAGTAATATGTAGATAAATCAATTCCTGTCAATATACAATATTTTCAGAATTCAGTATTTTACAGAATAATTATCAATGCTGTACAAACAAGTATGAGATTAGTTCATAATAGTTTCTACAGTAAAGAAATTTATTTTAGCCAAGCATGATGACACGTCCCTGTAATGACAGCCAGGAGGCTAAGGAAGGCTAAGTGTGAGCTTGAGGCCAGCCTGGGCTACCTAATGCAATCCTATCTCAAAAAAAAACAATGAAAAAAGAAATTTTAAAAACTTCCACTGTTTAAAGTGAAGTAATGTGTCCACATTTTTAAAAAAGGATTCCCTCTAAAGTAAAGAAAATACACCTGTATACTGAAAACCATTTAAGCATCCTGCTATAGCACTACAAATCCAATAAATAGGTAATTATCAGCTATAGGTCAGACTATTCACAGTTAATTTCAATTAAACTTGTCTGAGCAGTAGGTGAAGGTTGTCTTCGATGTGCTCAAATCTATTCCATTTTCCTTACTTGCATCTCAAAAAAATTATTTGCTATTAATGCACATGCATTACCATGGCACTGGTATGACTAAATTTAGAAAATTTTACTTTTATTATAAAATCAATAGCTGAATGTCCAGTTAACTTTGGAGACTTCCAACATTTTTCAGGCCCTCTCTGTATTTTTTTAAATTTTATTTTAGCGGTACATTTTAGATATATACGATGATAACATTCATCACAGGGAATTTGTACCTATACATGGTATATAATTCTGCTTTATTTTCCCATTCCCCTCTGGATTAAAGACAATTTCAGTCATTTTTTTCCTCACTTCTAAATCTAATGGTATCCTTGTATCATTAAGGATATAAGGACTTCTTGTTATTATTTCTCGTCAAATAAACTTCCTCTAACTAGGAAAAAATCTTCAGAATATAGCTTTGAAAACATGCAAATGAAAATCAAAAGTCAATAATCTAAAAGTGAAAGGTAACCCAACACAGATACCTTAGTTAACTGACTATATTAGAAGAGTCACATTCTTCCTTCAAATAAATTCATTTAAGTAAGTCCCAAAGCTGGAAGGAACACACCAAAGTGAGAAACTTCTAATAATACTTATTTTCCAAAATTTCTTCCCCAAAAGGCACTTAATGACTTTTTAACTACTGTACTTTTATGAGACTCAAAAGTCATTCAAACAGTGCTTGCTTCAGCAGCACATATACTAAAAAAGTCATTCAAACATTTTTCTGAGCTGTCATTAAGGGCAAAAGGACAACAGCATCCTTGAAATGCCTTGGGCTTTTGCTAACAGATACAGAAAAAAAAAAGGCCCTATTTATTATTACCAGACAATAAAACAAAAAACAATGGTCCAATATTCCCTACAGTGAAATCCTGAAGACATTTTTGTTTCTAGTGGCCAAAGTTCTACCAAACAAACAGAGTCAAAAGAGGCTGGCTTTAAATATGATATAAAACTAATAAATGATAGTGATGTGCCACTATACTAATGAATTGAAAATTGGTATTGGATGATCCTGAGACTGTAGGATTTAACATTCCACATACACTGAATTCAAGTTCCAAGGCAAATTTTGAAACAAGACATCAAAAATTTTCTCAGAATTTGCTTCATCATAAGAAGTCCTTACAGACATATAGATATATGTAGGTATGGAAAGAGATTACAAATAAAGCAAATGGGGTGAAATGTTAATAGTAGATAAATACTGCTAAAGACTATGATGTTCTTAGTACTATTCTAATTCTTGCAAATTTTCCATAAATTTGAAATTATTTCCAAGTAAGATTTGTTAAAAAAAAAAAAATTCTCAACCTCTTTTACCACCCCCCAAAAGACAGGCATCACTTTCCCCTCTTCAGGTACTGTACTACATCTCTGTCTCTCTTAAAACAGAAGAGATTATCTACAGTTGCTACCTCTAATTTTTTATTTCCTTAAAGCCACTCTGATCTAGCTTTTGTCCTCACCTCCACACTGGAAATGCCTTTGTTAGTTCTGGTTTTCAATACTGGAGACTGAACATAGGGCCTTCGCACTGAGCTTCATCCTCAGCCCTTTTAACTTATTTTCAGAGTTCCTAAACTTTTTAGGCTGGGTTCAAATTTGCAAGTCTCTTCCCCTAGCCTTCCAAAGTGCTGGAATTACAGGTATGCACCACTGTGCCCATCTTAAAATGCTTTTTAAATAAGGAAATTACATAATTACTGCTTTTATGTCTCAACAGGCAAGTTTGCTTGGCAGCATTCAAAATGAGTATTTTGGTTTTCTTCTTGTGCCACTGGCCATTTCCTCCTTGGTTCCTTTCCCAGCTACTCCTCAACTGGACCTCAAAATAAGTGCTCCAGGACTCATGATAAGATATTGTAAGTCTGTTATGGTCATACTATACCTGGTAATATCCACTCTTATAATTTAAATCCACTAACATGTATAATCCTCAAATTTGTATCTGTGGGCCTGACCCCTCTGCTAAGGAAAAATGTATATATCCTATTAAATGGCATCCTTACATACATGTCTTCATAAGCGTTTCAAATTGAACACAGCAAACATAGAACTCCTGTTTTTTCCTCCCAAACTTTTTCTTCCTCCACAGATTACCCGTTTCAGCAAACAGTACATCATTAATTTAGTTGTTTAGGTTATAAAACCTACTCAGCACTCATAGTTTCTCTGTTTCATTAACCGCATCCATTCCATTCAGTCCTATCAACTTTATGTACCCAACTATCTCTCTTTCCCTTTCCTTCTCTGACTTCAATTTCTACCAATGTCTTATTGTGCTTTGGTCATACTGGCAGTAGTAAATTGCCTAAAAGCCACCCACAGATATTAAATCCTAGAGTTTGTAAAAAAAGAATTACCTTATTTGAAAAAGGGTGAGATCAAATACAATCAAGAATTCTGAGATGAGATTACCTGGATTACCTGGGTGGATCCTAAATGCCATCACAAGTATCATAAGAGAGATGCAGCCAGGCATGATGATGTACACCTATTATCCCAGCTACTACTTGGGGAAGTGAGGCGAAAGGATTACAAATTCCACCCCAGCCTGGGTAATGTAGTGAGATCCCATCTCAAAAATCAAAAAATAAAAAATAAAAAGGGCTGGGGATGCAACTGAGTGATGGAGTGCTGCCTAGCATGTACAAGGTTCTGGGTTCAATCTCCAGTATCCAAAAGAGGAGAGAGTCAGGGACAAAAGGAGACAACACTGACATACAGAGAAATCCATTTGAATACATAGCAAAGAGATACAATTTGATCCAAAGCCACCCCACATATATATTTCCCTATATTTTACAGCACATTTTGCCATTTATAATTACTGTTTGGTTCTCAAGTGTGCATATTCTGCATCTCCAAGTAAAATACAATGTCTGATAGCAAGTACTTTATTATGTTCAGCACTAACTCCAGCACATACGACTCATAACTCTGTTTTAATGAACATAGTTCTTGTGCCCTTGCATATTTTACATTTTTATGTACAATAAGGATTTCCACAAAGGCATCACTTAGAAATATCAGGACTCACTGACACACAAACTGGAAATTTTAAAAGAAAAACCTTTTGGAAACACTGTCAAGTAAATAACATTTCTGCAAAAACAGTCCTTTGGAATACATTATCTTCTAAAGCACTTTATTGATTTTTTTAGGTCAGAAGTGAAACCCCAAAAGCCACTCCACTGCCCTTTTTTCCAGAAGTACAATAAACTCCCCAAATACCATTCAGGATAAAGAGCTAATGATTTGTGGCACATCAAGTTGATAGTACCACTGAATCAGCTTAATAATTTTGAGAGCTCTCCTGGCAGAAAACTAATTTTCAGAATTCAAAATATCACCCAGAGCCGAACTATTATTTTCAATTCTCCATAAGTGTCCCTGAGACTTGTACAAACTACATTTGTACAAGCTTGCTTTCACCTGTAAGTCTGAAATCATTCAGATTTAAATTACACTAATGTTACATCTGTTTTGGCTTTTAATTATCAAATTACCACAAATACATTAATCTATATGAGGCTTATCCTGCCTCATTCTCCATAAAAGTTATTAACAATCACATGGAGATAAAAAATAACTTAGAATTTTCCCACCAGTTTGATTTCTAACTTTGATAAAAAGCCATAGTATTTAATAACTGAACATTTTAAATTTTATTACCTTCTCAAATACAGGAACGTAGGAAGACACATGTGGTTTGATGATTTCTGCTTCCCAATCTTCATCTCCCATGGTGGCTTCGAATTCTGTTTGTATTTTAAAAACATGCACTTTTGGTCTTAATTAGATCAGAATTTTATCTTTAACGTAGCTCAGTGATAAAGCATACAGAACACAAAGCCATGGTTTTAATCCCCATCACACACACAAAAATGTATAAACGATCATCGTTTCAGATACACCTCTTGCAACTATTCAACTAAGTGCTAATACTCCCAAGGGTTTTTGCAAAAAGGAAAACTAGGTCTTCTTACCTAGAGGTGACATTATATCCGTCCTTTTTTATCTTTAAAAAGATAGTCGAACCACTTACCTAATCATTCTAGCAATCACCAAGTCTAGTGATGCTTAGGCTTTTAAATCAGTCTCCTCCTTCAAAGGATCCCCCAAAGGGCACAATGGATATTAGGGGGGAGGTGGATAATGCTCAAGGTTTTTCCCTTTGTATGCTTTCTCCCTTGGCTTCCTTTCAAAGGCAGATAAAATGTTCAGTTTAGGTGTTTTGTTCAGGAGGGAGCAGTTTGAGGAAAAGACAGAGACCTTGGGGGTAGACATGTAAGAGAATTATGTGGCTCAAATCCCTTCCTCCCAGCAAAGCACAACTAGTTTCTTCCAATAAGTGTACACGAATGGTACTACAACCATCTTTTTTCAGAGAAAAGGCCCACATAATCTCCGCGCAAAAGGCTCCCTCACCTTCTCTCCAGGGCTCAAGTCCAGCCTCTGGTCACCCAGTCAACCACGGGGTTTTAAACCCTGGTAGGAAGGAGAAAAGCCCCCAAGGTTGTCTTCAGACCCCACCTGCCCCATTCACTCTTCATCTGGCCCAAAGTCCAACGACGAAAAGGCCGGAGAGCCCACGGAAGAAGGCAACCAGCCCACTCACCTCTCCACACGGAGCGCTCGCTGGGTCTTCGGAGGCGCGCAAACCGCGTTTAAACGGCTGCACGTGCGGACGCTGAGTGCGTCAGGCACGCTGCGCCAACAGCAAATAGTACCAGGCGGCGTTGAGCATCACCGACCAATCAGAGCCCAGATGGTGGGTGGCGTCCCACCCCCTTCTCTGCCGGCAGGTTTCTTGCTTGCCAACGTTCGAGGCTGCGGTGGCTGGATCCGCTGGCCTCGTAGAGTAGTCCGTTTGCGTTTTCGCGTACAAGGGTGGCAGTGGGCCTCCTGGCCCACTTTTCTCCACACTCTGGGATGTCATCTTCAATCAGAAAAGGCGCTAGATTTTGTATGTGCCAGCAAAGCAAGCCAAAGATGGCCACCCCCCTCCTTCTAATACACACACACACACACACACACACACACACACACACACACAGAGTTTTCTCTCCCCTTTTGCCTCCCGCAACCCCTGGTGGCTGATCCTTCTGGTTCTTAATTTCCGAGGCCTCACTTCACACCTGGCCAATCCAGGTTCCTCAGTGTGAGCCTGAGGCAAGTGGACATGGTACATTCCCTATTACTCCCAATAGAAAGGATAAGGATGAGACTCTGTCCGGGTGGTACCCCAGGAGAGTTGTAAAGAAAGCTAGGCTGTCATATAAAGTTGGGTGTTCACCTCTGCGTGAAGGAAACAACCTCTGATTCAGGAGGAAGGAGAAAAATGGTGCAGGCATGGCGCACTCATCACGGCCTGATTTGTGACCCACTTCTCTGTGTCCCTAGGGGCACTGGTCAAGTCAGTGGCCAAGTCAATGGTCGACACTTACATACTCTGGTTCTTCCCACCCCCCCAAAAAATCATTTTCCTTTCTCTGGATCTTTGAAGAAATTCCCCGATATCTTCTGCAAGAACAGAAATCCCTGTACAGGCTGATAACCAGACGTAAAGAATGAGGTACTTAGGCTACTTGGCTTGAATTCTTCATCTCCCAGAACCACTGTTACTGTTTCGGTACCAAGAATATGTTAGGATTTGTCTGGTTATCAGTAACCTTTGCCCAACTAGTTTCACTCAACATCTGCTTTTAAAAGATTATATTTGACAAAGACCTAATCAAAATATATTTTAACGTAACTGTCATTAAAACTTGGAGACATTTTTTTACGTGAACATTTTTTTTTTTGAGACAGGGTCTCACTACGCAGTTCAGGCTGGCCTTGAACTCAAGGCAATCCTCCTGCCTCAGTCTCCTGAATGCTAGAACTACAGACGTGTGCCACTACAACCGGCTGAACATGAATATGTTTAAAAACATTTAGCAATTCATTCTTGGCCAGAACAGTTTCTTATTGCTTTCAGGTATTGCAATGAAATGGTTATTTATGGGGGAGGATACACATATATATGAAAGCAACCCTCGGTTTAAGAAAAAAGTAAATTCTGATGAGAACTGAAATTCAATATTGAAGACATGATAAATAATGGATGAAGGTAAAATAACTCAAAAAATCAAATGTAAACAATTTAAAAAGGACAAATATGGTTTAGTAAACATTAAT
This sequence comes from Hystrix cristata, assembly GCA_004026905.1. Lineage (NCBI taxonomy): Eukaryota > Metazoa > Chordata > Mammalia > Rodentia > Hystricidae > Hystrix > Hystrix cristata. The sequence continues at coordinate 14,255 of PVJO010025199.1, read as the reverse complement.
TCTTTGATATATGTCCCAAAAATGTGAAACCAGAATATTCTATTTTATGGTTCCTTTCGAAAGATCTTAAATCAATGGTGGTGATACACTGTAATGTAGGGAAAAGGCAGGGATTCATTTCCTTGTCACCCAGACTTTAAATGAGTACCTACTGTATGTCAGATACTATGCTAAGTACTAGAAGTAAAATTAGCCCATGTTTCAAGGAATGATCTGGTAAACAGAAGAGCAGTGGCAAATGAAATTTAAAACTTTAAATTTCCTGTCTCAAAAGATCCATTAGAAAGCTGAGGGGGAAAACCTATCATATGTAGTTTCTCCATATTTTCCAAATCCCATATAATAAGGTACGACTACAATTTTCTCAAAGTTTGTTTCAAAGCAAAGCTTGTAGTTAAGACCCTTTAAATTTTAGAAAGAGGCACTGAATTTTCCAAGTTACTGTTAAAAGAACTAATATTTGAGTTTTCAGTATTATCTCATTGTTATTTGAATAACAATTTTTTTAATTAATGTGGACTGTACCTAGCACCATGTCAAGACTTAAAATTTTCTTTCCTAGGATTAGTTCACTGATAGAGTGCTTGCCTAGCATGCATGAGGCCCTGGGTTCTGTCTCTAGCACCACCAAAAAAAAACTTTTTTATGTCACCAGTAGCCCCAAAGTGGATCATCCCAAATCAAGGAGACTAGATTTTCATTCTTAGATGCCATAAATATTTGAGAATGTTGTAATATATATTAAAGAGACGTTACAAAATATTGTAGATTATAGCCTATGAAGTGAACACAAAATGGAGGGGAGAGGGGATGCAATAACTTCAAGACACAGCATGGACTAAGGATATAGTCAGAGGTGCAGTGCATGCATGTGCAGCCATAGGTTCAACCCCAATAACGCCAAAAAAAAAGAAAGAAAAGCCATTGCACTACTAACACATCTGAGGAAAAGATTCAACAGAGGGATTTTCATTATACCTAACAGGATTCACAGAAACTAAACTTCTTTATTTTTTCAGTAATGACTAAGGCAACATTTACCAAACTGCAGTATATATGCCACTAAGAAACTTTAGGCAAGCCATAGATGATTTTTATTTTGACAGTTATTTTAGTGTTTCTTTTTTACTTTAGTGTGTATTAGAAAACTATCGTACCAAACATGATTTCAGAAATCTAATTGCTTACCATGAGGATAAAGTAAATAATTTTTAAAATGTTTATTCAATTAAAGAATAAATATACATAATCATGGCAAAAATCACGATGATGATATTCAGATGGTTTAAGTGTGGGAAACATTGGTACAAATGAAAGGACTGGATTTGAGGCTGGTCACTAGAGATAAGTTCTCTATTGTGAGCAAATATATTTCATCATCATCTGCTCTAATTCTGTACTCATTCATCAACTTCCTGATTAATAATTCAACTTCTTGAGTAAAGGGATACTGGGAGAGAAAGTGACATGAATAAGATATATCAGTCTTATTTCCTCCCCATTATGATTCAATACATTGAGATTTTCATTCAGAAATCAGTGTTGTTTGACCTTACCTAGTATTCCTGACAGGGCCTACTTGTAATCAACCAGCCCTCCAAGATAACGTAACACATTCAGTGACCCCTAAATGTATTTAGTGAGGCCTTAAAGGCAGTGAAGGCTAAAAGTCAAATAGTAGTTCTGGGCACCCTGGACAATAGATTAAATGGCCTTTTGGCCCCTTGGCGTGGAACAATGGTTGATCATTGAATTCTGGAATTTGGTGAAAAGTCACTGGGAAACCACTGTATACCAGACTCCAGCCCTTTCCATTGCAGGTGTTACCTACTTCTAAAAACAAAGCTGACTTCTCTGGGTCCCAAATGGCAAATAAAAAGTGACTCATTAATGTTATCACTATCTGTCATCCCAAGTATTAAAAAAAACTACTTCACTTTAAGTAGTGACCTGATCCTGGGTGGAAAAATATTGCCTAACTATCCACCAAAGTAGCCTATAAACAATAACCAACCCATTAGCAATAAGCATGCTAGAACTCAAATAGTGCTCTCTCCAAAAAACAAGGCAAAAAGCGAAGGAGCTCTCAAGAACTACCAGAGCACAAGGAGCCAGCTGAAATAGGCTCTTACTGGCCAAATCTGAGATAACTTGAACGTCAAAGTAAACAGTTATCTCTGTCATAACCTGTTGAATAAAACAAGAACCCATGAGACATATGGTTGATAAATAAGTAAATAAGAAGGAAAATCTCTTTCAGCAGAATGCTAATAAATTTGGAACAAAAGGGGTTTTTATCACATTTTGTAAGTATCACAGTAATATTTGATTCTGGATTCTAAAACTGGCAGCAGAAAGTTTAATGAAAAAAGACATTGATAAAGTCTTAAATGTGTCCATGTAACTTACTCACTTTCCTCATCAGTGGGGCAAAATACCCAGCACCCACAATAAAGGAGGAAAGGTTTACCTTGGCTCAAGTTTCAGCGCATGTTCAGCAGACTTAAATACAGAAATGGCATGGCAGAAGGGCATGATGGAGGGAAGCTGCTCATATCACTATGGCAGAGAGAGAAGGAGAGAGCAGGGGAGATATACCCTTCCAGGTCATATTCCCAGTGTGCTGCCTCTTCTGACTGGGCTCCACTTCCTAACAGCAAGTCAGCTCTAGCACCTCCATGGTCCAATCTTCCAAAAGCCTGCCTATGAACTCATGAAGCTCTTGGAAGACATCTATATGTAAACCATAACACCCACAAATTTTTTATCAATTATAAAAAAAATGGGACCTGTAGAAGGGAGAAACCTGGCAGACACTATCTGCCAATAAGGAATCAGAATTAACAGTACTATTCTGGTTATCTATTGTTGTAAAATAAACCACTCCTGATGTAGTGGCTTAAAGCAATCTATTATTTCATGGTTCTGTAGATTTGGGTGCACAGTTGAGGTTTCTCCTGCAGTTGTATTCATATGTTGGCTGAGATTTGATTCATCTGACAGTTCCATATCAATTTGTTTGATCCAAGACGGCATCCAAGACAGCTTTTTTTACTCACACATCTAGTGTCTGGAATGGCTAGAACAGTTGGGTATTGGCCAAGCTCCTTTCCTTTTCCAAGTGGCTGGCTTGGGCTTCCTCACAGGTTAGTGGGTGGCCTCAGTCAGACTTGTATGGTAGTTGCCTACTGCAGAGTGTGTATTCCAGCTGAACAAAGGTTCCAAGGACAGTATTTCAAGTGATCAGGACAGAAAGCTCTAGCCTAAGAAATATGTAAATCCCCAACTTACATACATTGTACACTGTTTTACAAGTTGTAAACTTTCACAGGTATGCACAGATCTTGCATTATGAACATTCATAGATGGGAACAAATCTCAGAAGTAGTTCACATGTCTGCTGGACATTGTCACAGTTGTGCTGCTGTGCGCTTGCTGTGCTGTGTGATTGTGTACACTAGTACAGTGCTCAGTCAGAGCCCCGTGGTGATGTGGAGGGGACTGTGAGGAAGCCCAAAGCAATATACATTGTATATTCATGTCAAGGGTGTGTAAGACTTACTCTGTCAGACTTACAAACCAATTCAACTTGCAAACATTTTCCCAGATAGAACTCCTTCATAAATCAGGGACTTACTGTAACACAGACACCTCTACCCCATTCTGTTGGTTATAAGAAAGTCAAAAGATCAGTTCAGATTCAAGGAGAGGGAACTACATAGTGCCATGAAAACTGGAGACCTGGCTCACTGAAAAGACTAGCAGTCAATGATGTCTGATGTGCGTTACTTGGCTCCTTTGGCATTCACAAGTCCCCCTTGTGAATAATAACCTGAATATTTCGTCCTTTAATGCTGTCCCAAAGTTCCCATAAGCTTTCTTCATTCTACTCCATTCTTTTTTTCTCTTCTGCGTATTTTCAAATTGTCTGTCTTTGAGCTCACTAATTCTACTACTGTTTGATTTATTCTGTTACTAATGCCTTCTTAATGAATTTCTAATTTCACTTCATATATTTTTTAACCCAAGGGTTTGTGTTTGATTTTTAAAAATTGCTTCCATCTCTGTTGACTTTTGGTTAGTGTATTGAATCATATCTGTGTTATCTTGAAGCTTATTGGATTTTCTTTTTTTATTTTATTTTAATGGTACATTTTAGATATACATAGTGATAACATTCATCATAGTTATTGAATTTTCTTAAACTGGCTCCTTTAAATTTCCATCTGAGCCTTGACCTATGGTGGTTATTAGCCGGTCAGTTTCTGGCAAATTATTTTGAAATTAGATAAGGTCATGATTCCCTGAGAGTTCTTGATGCTTGTTGACTCATTGAGTATTGAAGGATTGGATACTTATTCCAGTCTTAGCAATCCGGCTTTGTTTGTGCCTGACTTTTCAGAAAATCAAACAGGCTACTTATTTTTCTGAGCTTATGGTCGCTTCTGTGCTTTCAGCACTAGATGGCCATTTGTTATTGTTACATTGCCTGTGTTTCAGCACTAGAGGGCGATGCAAGCTCAGGTTTGTCCCAAATCTGCAGTTGGTGTGTTTAGAATAAATTAGGAGGCCTACAAAAGATATTAGTCCATCTAATCCTGTCCCTGGAGTCAGAGTAAATCCAAATGCCTTATCCAGAGTCACAAGCTTGTGATCAAGAACTATGGAATTCCACCCATATCTGGGCAGAATCACCATAAAGAGACCAGCTCCTTCAGGCTCTTATGCTGTGCCTATGACCATGAACACTACGATCTTGTTTTACCCTGAGCCCACAAACAGCCAGGACCAGTGCAGTACTGAGGTGGGACCGAAGCCCACACTGCTAGGGACGACCTACTGTTGAGGTGTACTCCTAGCTCGTGACAGCTGCAACCAGCCACAGGTGATGATGGTTGGAACAGAAGTTCTGTAGATCGTGCCACATGTCTTCCCTAGCACTGGAGCTGTGCCAGAGCTTCTGTCTGCAGGCAATCCTCGAGATGGGGACTGTTAGGATCTACCTGGTCAGCGTTGGGTATCAGCAGCCCGCACCAAGTTCCAAGGCAAAGCCCTGTGCTTATTATTCTGTCCTACCCTTATGAATGGAGTCTCGTTCCACACTATGCTGTCTGAGATTTGGGTACTGTTGATGAAGGCAGTCCCTTGGCCAGCAAGGCTGACACTAAATTGGGTCACATGAGTCTCAGTGTCACAAGAACCTGTACAGTCTGAGGGGTGCACCTATGCCTATGCCACAGCTGGTGGTGATGCAAGCAGGAATAAATCTGACCTACCAAGGTATAAAGCTATCCTTAGTACTACAGCAAGACTACAGTTCCATCTGCAAATATATACTGCAGAGGAAAACTGTGCTGCTGGAGGTTGGGGGAAGGGTGGTAAAGACAGTCTCTTGGCAACAAAGGATAACACTAAGCTCTATTGCACCTGAGTCTCACAGCTCCAGATACGTGCAGTTGGATGGAGGAGAGGGGGTGGCAGGCCCATTCCATGGCTGGCAATGATGCAAGTGAAAACTCACACTGGTTTCACCAGCATGAAGGTCTCTGCCTGATGCAGGAGCAGGTCAAAAGGCTCTGTCTGTGAGCTCTTGCCTTTGGCATGTGATACTGGATCATGAGTGTGTAATACTGGATTAGACCACTGACTGGTTTAGCATAGTTCTGGGTGTGCATGATGGATTTACTGAAGGGGAAGACCCACCATGGGTGTAGGTGGCAACAACCAATAGGCTTGCAGCCTACATGGAATAAAAAGGGAAAGAAGGAAGTCACATTGCTTCTGGCCTGCCATGCTATGAACTATTTCTTGTCTGCCAGTCCCCTCCACCATTATAGACTGAGACCTCTACAAACTGCGAGCTCAAATAAACTTTTCCTCCTTTAACTTCGTAGGTGTTGAGTATTTTGTCCCAGCAACAAAAAAGTAACTAAGAAGGATTTAATTATTGGAGAAGTGGGGTCATTGCTTTGTGCCTGACCATGAGGTTCAGAAACCTTGGGAATTTTTTGGAGGCATTTTCTTGCCTTGTCTTCTTATGTTTCTGCTGTTTTTGTTTTGGTTTTGTTTTGTGCTGATGTTTTTGGCTGCTTGTAGTGCAAATACTTTTTTGTTGCTAGTATGGACATCTTTTTAGTTAGTGTTTGCTTTTCAGTGGTATGCTCTGGGTGTGGCTAGCTATAGGCCTTTGCCTCTGTCTGACCACACTCATTAAATTGGGAGGGAAACAAACAGTGTAATTGGCCCAGCACCCCATTGTCAGGAAGTGGACTGCAGTATTGTTAATGACACAAAGCTTACCAGAATATTGATGTACAGAGACAACTTGTTACTAGCAACCACTATCCCACCCTGGCAATAGCAACTAAATCAGCAGCAATAATAGTGTCAAAGACAAACTGGATATTTAACTACCATAAGAAACAATAATGTACAACCTTTAACCATAGAAAAGAGATCTATAATTATAGTATAAACACTAAGACAAACCAAATATTGACATAGATATTTAGTAGATACAAAATATCTACTAGCTGGGTGCCACATGCCTATAATCCCAGCATTCAGGAGACTGAGGCAGGAGGATCTCTGTGAGTTCAAAGACAACCTGGGCTATACAATGTGTTCAAGGCCAGCCTGAACTACATGGTGAGACACTGTCTCAAAAAACAAAAACAAAAAAACCAAAACAAAATATCAATTAAATGTGACAAGTATACCTCTATTAACGATAGAAAAGAATTCAGCAGTAATAGCATAGAGTTAACTGTCTAAAGATTAATAAAACTACATGGTTATAGTACAGTTAGACAAAGGAGCCTAGTGAGTCACTCCCTTCCCCAAAATTCAACTATAAACATCACCTTAATGGTTAGCTATGCTTCCATTTTCTTAAAAGAGGTATGAAATAAAATAACAAAAGCCTAAGTGATCGCCCTGCCCTCGCTAGGTGGCAGCACGCTGGCGCCAGTGGGAAATTCAGCAGGAGGCACCTGAAAGTCAGAGGTGGCTTCCTCTTAAAATTCAAAAAGCCTGAGTTAACACAGGCTCCTTTTTGCCTTTTTTGGCTCTCTCTTTTGCCCTTTTTACCCTTTTCTGCCCTTTTCCCTTTCCACCATCCCTGCTGCTACTTTCCTGGTGATCTCCAATAAATGCACCTACTTACTACCTACTAGGGAGTGTACACTTGGAAATTCTTTCCTTTTGCTTCTGATGCCAGGATCTGGCAACTGTCCAAGCCAAGACATGTCCTTGCTCATGTCAGTAGATGAGGAAAACTATCAGACCTCGGATCTGTGCTTGATGTAGGCAGCAGGGCAAGGGTTTAAGCATCCTGCTCAACTCAACGCCAGCCCAGTCAGACTCAGCCACTTCCGAACGCAACACACGCTGGACCTGGCTTCTCACCATAGAAGGCTTAGCCCTGTGTCCTTCCCAGCTTGAGCTTAAACTTTTAGAGGGTGTATGTCTAGCCTGTGCCTTTTCCACAATTGTCTCTCACTAGTCACTGTGGGAGGGAAACACTGGGAGCATTGAAGTGAAGTTTTTTGGCTTTTTTGTTTAGTTGGAGTTTTTTTGTTTCTGTTTTTTTTTTTTGTTTTCAAACAGGGTCTTGCTATGCAGTTCAGGCTGGCCTTGAACTCACCATGTTGCCACAAATGACCTCAAACTCGCAGTGATCCTCCAGCCTCAGATTCCTGAGTGCTGGGATTACAAGTGTGCACTACCACACACAGACGTTTTTCAGTTGTTCTGAGGCTCAGTCTTAGATAATCAACCTTCCCGAAATGGCACCTGATTAAACACCCTCTGGCAATATGGCGGGTGTTGCACTAGATTCCTTCTCTGTGGCTTGCTGTAAGGAAGGAGTCACTTTTGGACTAAAACTTCATGCTGTTTTTGAAGTTTACAATAGCTGTGGGCTTTCGGGGGGACTGATGCTGCTGACCTAGTCTGGTGTTTCTCCCTAGAGCTCCTGGCCCTGGGAAGCTACTTTGTGTCTGTGGAGAAAGGTTCCACTCCCTAGGAGCCAGGTTAAGCTTTCAGATTGCTTTGTTTTTTTCTCTGTGCTGTGGTTCATTTTTCCAACTTCTCTGTAGCTTCTCAATTTCCTTTCAGGTCCCTCTTGATTCCTGGACACCTACTTCTTTTTTTCTTTTGCCAAATTGTTGTTTTCCAGGTGTCTGGATTCCAGACCTGGTAGAAAATATATTTTGCTGGTGATTGCTACTCTATCCTTGTGGTTCCTCAATTATTGTGCTTTTCAACACCAGCACTTCTATTTGGTTCCTTATCTTAATTTCTATTTCTTTAATGTTATCATCTATTTGTTAAGAAACAAATTCTCCTGCTTTCTTTTGATTCTTGCTCATGGTTTGCTTTAGCTCTTTGGATATATGGACATTCCTCACTTAACAACCGATTTATGGTCCTGCAATTAGGTCATTAAATGAATTAGTCACAAAAGGAGGAATTGTATATAGTATGTATAATTTTCAGAAGAAATAGTCAAAGGAAACTCCAGCTTGATGACTTTGCTTTTATTTGCATAATTCTTACATGCAGTATTGTAATGTATAACAACATAAAACTATAGTACTATACTGTACAGTACAATCACAAAAATTACAGTACTGTATAAACAAGGTATACTGTACAAAAAAAGACATTGAAACTCTATAAACAAGATGTACAGAACTATACAAAAAAAAAAGATGGGTAATATGTCTGAGTGGTGGGTTAAGTCTGAACAGTGCACCTCTGTTATAAATCCGGATGATTGTTAAACAGGTAGGTCATTAAATGAGGGATACCTGCATTAAGACAGTTGGTTTAAAGTCTTCGTCTGGTAATTATAATGTCTGGGCTTCTGGAAAAAATAGTCTTTTAAGTTTTTTCTCTTATAGGTAGGCCATACTTCTTATTTCTTTGCATACCTCACAATTTATTTAGCTGGAAACTGGATATTTTGAACTTGTTAATGTGGCAATTCTGGATATCAGATTCTCCCTCTCCACTTACGACTATTTTTGTTTGGTAACTTTTCTTAACTAATTTTGTAAAATCTATACTCACTGTTGTGTGGCCACTGAAATCTCTTTTCCATTAGTTTAGGGTCAGTTAGTAACAACACAGATCTATTAAACTTCTTTTAAAAAAGAAAAGAAAAATAACCAAGATAATAAAAACATTCTCAATCTTTTCCAGATAGTTGTATGTTGGGGTACTTCAGCACTTAGCCAGGCAGTTACATCCCTGTCTTTGCCTTCACTATCTGCTTGCATAGAGCCTGCAAATGAGAATTTAGGGCATTCTCAAATTTTTCTGAGCATGCATCCAGACAGGGCATGCACATGTCCTTATCTAGATTCACTGGAATAAAACTAATCTTCTCAAAGATTTACTCTGACAAGTAACTCCTTCCCCAGACTTTTCCTTCCCAAAACTACTGTCCTGTTTATTGCTTACTTAACTGTTACATCTTGCCTCCAGGGGATCTTGTCTGAGACCAGAAAATGAAGGGACAAAGGGTAAAGACCTGAGAAAAACTAAATAAACTAAGTAAACTCACAGCCAAGTAAGATAAAGCCTCCTTGGAGACTAGAGCTGTAGGAGACAAAGGACTGTTGAAATCTGCGGGTGAGGGGAAGCAGCAGGAAAGCAACCAAACAACTTCAAAGGCCAAACAGTACTTGTGTTTTTACACGTACTCTGCCCCTCTGTCTGCCTCCAGAGAGCTGTGTAAAAACTTCTGGATCTGGGTACTTCCTTGGCGCCCTCTTGCTCCCCTCATTTAGTGAGGGCTTTCCTTTTTGCTCTAATAAAACACACCTGGTCATTCCCCACTACCTGCTGCATTCTAGTTTTTTTTTTTTTTTTTTTTTAATGGTTTTTTGAGACAGGGTCTCACCATGTAGTTCAAGCTGCCCCTGAACTCACTATGTAGCCCAGGCTGGCCTTGAACTCATGGAGCTCTCTCTTCCTCTGCCTCCCAAGTGCCGGGATTATAGGCATGCACCACCACACCTGGCTTTACTTGATGTTTTCTGTCACTTCCTTCTGCTGTTATCTCAGAACAAGAACCCAGAGAGGGACAGAGCTGGTGATACCCCAAATGTTTGTGTGTAAATGCTTTTGACAAACACTGCCCTGGGGAAGTGCAGACAAACCTAAAGTAAACCCCTGACCTGAACCTTCAGGGAACACACAATTACACACACAATTACAATTACAGTACTTGAGAATAAGAGCTATATCATGCCCTTTGGTACCAATAACCTACACGGAGAATGTGGGCCTCTATCTTCAACGCTACCACCAACCTGGAGAGTGGGAGATAACCACAGAGTTTTTATCAAAATTCAATGTTTTTTTCATCCTTTTTCTGATGGTTGTAAATTTTTTTTACAAGTTTGAGAGTTTCTAAAAAAACATGATTCTTTAATAGTTTTTTCAGCTTACCCATTGCTTTTGTATATTGACAATTTTCAAGTTCCCTACTGTGATACCTTTGCTGACATCTTCACATCATTTATTTTTATGTCCCTCAGCCCGGAATGCAGAGAAAGAAGTACATTTCCCTGTCACTGAAGCTATCAAATAAATATACTGCTGATTTGAAAGCAAGGTCAAAGAGCAGTTGCAGAAGTTTTAAAATAAGGATACCATCAGCAAAACAACTTCTCTCTCTTCATGGCAACATTCACTAAATCCCTGGCCTTGCAGTTGCCAAGTCGTCATCGACAGAGACAGTGTTGGGTGGGACCGAGTTCTAGATATTTTGCCACTTGGGGAAGTTGTTTGGCCTTGGCAAGTCACTTAAATTTTCTAAGGCTGGTTCTTTACCTGTGAAATAAGGATAATATACACTTGAAGAATTGTAGTAGACTTAAAAAGGGATGCTATATGTGAAATGTTTGGCATTCATTATAATTCGATTTGAATTTTTAAATTTCGTTCTCGATCACATTAGAATACATCGCTGTTTTTTATTGGTTTCATTCTTTAAAAAAAGTGCCGCTGGCTTCCTATGTAGAAGGGTTGCCATATGGTTTACAGGGGACTTACTGTAGCGTTCCTAAGAAACATTAATTTTACTTAGATTTTATATTTACTTTCGTTGGGTTTGGGGAAAGTTGAGGTAAGAGGGGGCTAAAATCCTCCCTCCTCCTAGATGCCTTAGGGCCTCGCCCAGGGAGCCTGCGCGACACCCACTAGACTCGCACAGCTGCTCGCCCGTCAGCGAAGCCTCAGGGTGGGGCTGCGCGGGAGGAGCGCTGAGCCGCGCAGAGGCCTGTGGGAGTCGTAGTCCGCGGCGGCGGAGTTGACTGAGGTCGCCGGCTTGGCGCGGCCAGAACTCCATCCCCCGCCGGCCCCCGCGGCGTAGGCCATTGCCTCTTCCTGTTTCGGGGACCAGTCGCTCGGCGGCCGGGAATTGCGAGGATCTGAGGAGGGGTCTTCGCCTTCTCGCGCCCAATTCTCCGGGGTTGAATGTTCGGCCGGCTCAGGTAGAGCAAGCTTCTGGCGCCTTTGCAAACTCGCCCCACGGGAGAGTGAGGAGCGGGCCGAGGCGGGCGGCGGGAGGGCCCGAGCTTGCGGTCAGCTGGGCGAGCTCTGCTGTGGAACGCAAAGGACCGGAGCTCCCGGGGGCAGCGGGGAGACGGGAGCGGCGGCCGCGGACCCTGCCCGAGCGCGGTGAAGTCGGGGAGTCCGCGCGGTGAGGACGCCTCAGGGAAAGGCAGGGCTCCGCCAGGTGAGCACCCCCAGCCTCAGGTGAGGGAGGAGAATTGGGGTCTGCCGCGCCCTTCTTCACCCCGAGTGAGGAAGGGCTTGAAGGCGGAAGCCCGCCAGCGCTCGAGCTGGGACCCAGATGGGCAAGCTTTTCATGCGACTCGATTGTGTGACTGTCTTGATAGTGGGCGGCATGATGTGATTGATAGCTGTCTTCGAATACTGGGACCGTGAGAACAACTAGTCAAGCAAGTTCTTCTCCAAAAAGATGAGAAAACTGAGGTCCACCGAGTTGGAGAAGCCCAACTTCTTCACGAGAAAGCCGGTTTGTGACCAACTTGGCTAAAACCTAGTTGTCCTGATGCCTTATTCATTGTTGAGACCCTTAGACCTGCGACCCGAACATGTATCCCTTCTTTTTCTCCTTAATGCCCTCGGACCTGACGACGACCTGCTAGATAACAGGCAAATGTTGAAAGTTTTTAAGTTTTTCAGAAAGTCGGAGGTACCCTGGTCGTAACTTAGAGAAAAATCTGGCTCATAAACTGCTTTCCTGCTAAGATAAAAGTTTGATGGTAAAGCTGTCACCCACAGTTTTTATGTCTCTAAGATAATAAAGCGTACCTTTCCTTCCCCGATTTGTGCCTACTAGAGCTCTGAGAACAGTTAATCTTACATTTCTTCTCACAGTCTTACATATTGTGTATCTGTTATACACAGAAAGTGGTATTAATTGTGATTGTATAATACCCTCAGTATTTACAATAAACCGTAAATTCAGCATAAGAAGATAGGATTACCAGTGTGAATTACAAATTAAAATAATAGTTTTTAGTGTTTTTTAAATGGATAAAATGGCATAAAGGTTTTAAAAAACCATCAAGAGATTAAGAATTTCTTTCAGGCCTAAATTTCATAATACACTTAAATTTCATTTCTTTGCTAGTATTCTTTCTTCCTTACTGCCTCAACAAAACTTCAAAACATAGGGCTGGGGATTTAGCTCAGTGATTAGAGTGCTTGCCTTGCAAGCACAAGGGCCTGAGTTCGACCCCCGGCACCACAAAAAAAAACAAAAACAAAAAAACTTCAAAACACTTAGTGTTCTTGTTATAGGAAGAGAGGTTCTTTGGTAACATAGCATTACTCTGACTGGTAATTCTTTAGGAATCTACATTGACTTCCAGCCCTGTCAGATTTAAGAGCATAAATTGAAGCATAAATTAATCAGATTAGAAGCGTGTTCTGACTGTTACATCAGAATTAGAGTATTCTAGCTCCTAGTAGTCGAACAATAAATTATTCATAAGGAAGGAATTTAGATAGGTTTGCTAGTGGACTTTGTACAGTTACACGTTTATACATAAGAAAACAAATGTGCGTACCATAGCTGCTCCCACTAGACTGCCTTTTTTATGGGGTGCTTCTTTCTCTTTTATATTGGCATACAACAAAAGTGGGTAAACTGGGGTTGGGCATTTAGCTGCAAGCAGTAGAGTGCTTGCCTAGCAAGTGTAAGGACCTGAGTTTGATCCCCAGCAGCCCCCCCAAAAAGGGTGAGTAGACTGACCAAATTTCCCCAGCTGATGGATATGTTTTCTCCTTACAAAGTTTTGTTGGAACTCAGCCATGCATGCTCATTTACATATTGCCTAGGCTGAGTTGAATAGTTGTGAGAGAGGATGTGGCTGGAAAAGCCTAAAATATTTACTGTCTGGCACTTTACAAAAAAAAATTTTGTCAACACCTGGCCTAATAAACTGAATATAAATAAAATGTCTGAAACTCTGTAACATTTGCAATTAGGTAATACTAATATTTAGTCTCTGAGAAAGAACATGTAAATACTAAAATGTTAGATCCATAGTCACATTTGTTTTGGCACAAGTCAGTGTATTCTATTGCAAATTGATGGAAGCATTTGGCATAGAAACTGTAGATTTGGTTTTTTGCAAAGAATTTTGAAAGGAAGTTTCTGAGCCTTATATAGAAAGGGATGTTATTATTTGAGGTATACTGATAATCACAGTCAAACCTTAAAAATGTCATACTTTCTGGTTGCTTTTTATGTACTTTTTATGGAGATAAGTTTCAGTAAGGCACTAATATTCTAAATAAATCTTGGAAGTACACAAATCAGGTAAGCTCTTGATTGCCTTTTGGCACCTGGAACCTGTCTCAGTCTGTTTATGCTACTCTAACAAAATATTTGAGACTGGGTAATTGATAAAAATCAGACTTACAGGGGTTGGGGATTTAGCTCAGTGGTAGGGTGCTTGCCTAGCAAATACAAGGCCATGAGTTCGATCCCTAGTGGCCTCCCTGCCCCCAAAAAACCAGATTTATAGATGGGAATGATGGCATATGTTTATAATCTTAGAACTCTAGAAGGCATTTAATTGCTTTGAAACAACTTTCTGGGAGAATTTGAAGTTCAGGCTAATTGAAAAAACTAAAAATTTCCAATTTCCTTACAAATCTTTATATTTACTTGAAAATTATTAAATCTTTGATTTTTTTTTTTT
>PVJO010025198.1:0-22752 GCA_004026905.1 Hystrix cristata | reverse complement strand
ATCATAATGAATATCCGCATCTCCTACTCTTGAAGTCCAGGAGGCCATTTTCCAACCTATTCCATCCTCTTCCGACCACTAACATTCCCACAAATGCATGTCTGCATTGTGTTTAAACGGGCATCTGGAGATAAACAGCTTTGGCTTTAGACCTTTGAGGAGGGAGCAGAAAAGAGGATAAAAAAGAAAAAAAAAAAAAGAAGAAAAACAAGAGAGGAAAAAAAATGTTCTGTGAAGCATTTCACAGGACACATTTTCACAAGCAGGCCTCTCTCCATTTCAGGCTGACATTCTGGACCCAAACTTTTCAAGTCTGCCCATTTAAATATGCCACCTCCAAGAAGCAAGAGTAGACTTACCACAGGGCCATTCTAGACCCACTTTCTGTCTTGCTTTCAGTGTGAAGGAAATGCCTGAGGGCTGTGCAGATAGCTCTGTTCTGAGAGTCTGAGCCCAGTGGGGATACAGGCTCTGCCTTTACCTGCAGCATGCCTGAGCAAACTGGTACCCCTTGCAGGACTTCATCTCTCCCACCCATGATGGGAGGAGAGCCATTCGTCCAACCAATACTTGCTGAAGCTCCACTCTGCACTGAGCTCTCGGGAGCTGTGGATACAGAGACCAGAGGCATCAAGGGGTCACTGCCCAGTACAATGGAGTGACCTGCAGAGAGGGGCAGAGGTCAGGAAGGATAGGATACAGAATGACTACCCGGAGCTGAGGCCTGAGAGGCAGCTGAGCAGAAGACGGAAGGTGTGTAGTTCAGAGGGAGCAGCAGGCCTTACACTGCCCATGAGCTGCAGGGCTGGGGATACTAGGCCCATGAGGTGCAGTGTGGGCAGAAGAAGCCAGAGAGCCAGGCAGGGAGCAGCTTTCAGAGGAAATCCTGCTCTAGCAAAGGAGAGCTAGCTTTATCCTATATAAGGATTCCAGTCCTTCCTGGCTAGCTCCCCCACCACAGTGCAAGCCCCAAACACATCTCTATGAATTTACTTTGTCTACAAAAACATGGCTAAGTGCCGCCTAAATGGCAGGCATTGTGCTGGGTGTTGGGGATGCAGCTGGGACTTTATAATCCCAAAGGATGAGCCTTTAGCTGCATTAGGATCTGAAGACCTTGTGAAAAAGGAGATTTTATCTCTGGAGGAGAGACAAGGAAACATACTTGGGCTAGACAGAGGAAGAGCCCATGGGAACATCAGAGGATGTCTATACCATGAGGCTGAAAACATCCTGGATCAAATTAGAACACATGAAGTTTGGTGATAAGTTACTCTTTGAGTATACAGACGTGAACAAGCACATCACATGAAATGAAAACTATATTTGGCTCGCAGAAAAGGAAATAGGTTAGGAGGCCCGTGATAGGTGTTTTCGAAATGGTTCCCAATGTTCTTCACTTTCTGGTTTGCACATCCTTCTGAGGTTCAACCCCCTAATGACTTGCTTTTCTCATGTGGAACTTAGAAGAAGTGTGGGATGTCACCTCCCACCGTGGGGTACCAAAGACCAACTTCCATTTTGCTCACGCTCTCTCTCTTACTCTTCTCACTTTCTTGCTCTGCTCAAGTCCAATCCTGTGACATGAGCCCCTCACGGGGAGATCCTGACAAGGAGCTGAGAGTTCCCTTTGGCTAACGGCCCTCAAGGAGTTAAATTCTGCCAATAAATACATGAGTGAGATGGGAAGCAGATCCTTCCTTGGCCCAGCACCGAGATGATGACAGGCCTGGCTGACAGCTTCAAGGAAGCCCTATGAGAAGTCTTGAGCCATAGAACCAGTTATTTAGCACCTGGGTTCTCTACCATGGAAACTGTGAGACAGTACAAGTTTACATGTTTGCCATTTTAAGCTGATAATTTTGGGGTAATTTGTCTCATTACAATAAATAATACCAGGACCTACTAAATCGGTAACAGAGAGGCTGAAAAGTCCCGATTCCAAGGTGGAGACTCAAAGATCTTCAGGTTTAGAAATGACCTCCATTCATTAAAAACAAAACAAAACAACAAACTAACAACAACAACAACAACAACAACAACAACCTTCTCCAAGTACAGATCTGTGCCAGACATGGGGAAGTCAGAGGGTTTGCAAAGGAGACGGCTCAGCTCAACCTTGCAGGAGCCTCAGTCAGGTAGACAAGAAGGTCAAGAGGAGACATCATTACACTGTGCCAGGATAACTTCCTGGTTGTTTGTTTGGAGATTTTACAACTTGTTAAAAGGCTTTTGCACAGCAAATGAAATCACCAATAGAGCAGGATGAAATCCACAGACTGGCAAAAAATCTTTGCCAGCTGTCTCTCAGACAAGGGTCTAACATCTAGAATATATAAAGAACTCAAAAAAAAATCAAACCTCCCAAATTTAAAGACACAATCCAAAAATGGGCATCTGAAATGAATAAACGTTTTTCAGATGAAGAAATAAGAATGGCAAATAAACATATGAAGGTATGTTCAACATCACTGGTCATTTGAGAGATGCAAATCAAAACAATGCTAAGATTACACTTTGCTCCAGAAAGAACAGCTATTATCAAGAAATCAACCAAGGACAAATGCTGACTGGGCTGTGGGAAGGAAAAAGGAACCCTTCTCCACTGTTGGTGGGAATGTAGACTAGTCCAACCACTATGGAAATCAGTATGAAGACTTCTCAAAAAACTACAACTAGAGGTTCCATTTGATCCAGCTATTCCTCTGCTTGGTATTTTCCCAGAAGAATTGACAACCTCATACCATAGAGATATATGCACGATTGTGTTCATAGCAACACAATTTGTAATAGCTAAGTCTTGGAAACAACCCAAACGCCCAACAACTAAGTAATGGCTGAAGAAGGTGTGGTTTTTCTACACAATGGAGTACTACTCTGCCGTAAAAAGGACAAACTAGAATCATTTGTAGGTAAATGGATGCACCTTGAGAACATACTCTTAAGTGAAATAAATCAGACACTCATGAGAACACATCAAATTGTTTCTCTGATATGAGAAACCGTAAGTCTACATAAAGTCAGAGGTATAATAGATATTAGGTAAAAGAAAGATAATATTCAAAAGAGAGGAGAACTAGAAAGGGAGAGGGGGGAAAAGAAGGAAGGGGGGAGGGAAAAAATGGAAAAATGTAAATAAACCTGCTGTAAATAAGAAAGGGGGGAACAGAAAGGAGGGGTGGGGAAGGGGGGAAACCAGGATACATCGTGTACAGGTACAAAATAACTATGATAAATGTGATCATTATGTATACAATGTACCAATACATGTTCTTGGTTTAAAAAAAAAAAAAAAGAGTTGAGTGGAGAGGCAGGTGCTGACATCTGCTTGACAAAAGCCCAGGCTAGCTTCACAGCGGAGAAAGTAAGTAAGCTGTTTCCTTTTATCTCCAAAAAGGCACCTCTCTGGAAGACCCCATGTTCACACACCCACCCTGGAAGCAAGCTGGTGAAATGAAAGGCCTGTGAGTTCTATAATCAGGTAAATTATGTTTTAAATGCAGTTACACAATTTCTTAAGACCATGCACTTAGGACACCAATAAAAAGGAAGAGCTGAGAACAGGGCTCTTAGAGTCCCGCAGGGCTGGAATCAAGCGCCAGCACAGTTCATTACTGGTTGAGGATGCTGGTACAAGTAATCTTATCTTTCAAAGCTTCAGTGTCCTCATTTGTAAAACAGAAATAATTGAAATACTTCACAAGATTACTCAAGTTAAAGCAAGAAGTTTTTAGTAGAATGGCTGATGATAAGAAAAGCTCGATAATTGTCAGCGAGTGTGGCTAGGAAGGTTATTCGATGTCTTTATGCCTCCTTATGCATGTGAAGCATAAGTACATTGTGCAGTCTATACTGAGTGCTCAGAGATTGTTAGCTGATATACATATGACTATTATTGGAAGACAATAAATGTTCATTGTTTTAAGGAAAGGCACCCTAACCCCTGGGAATTCTCATGGTTCCCTGCAGACAACGGACTATTCGGCATTGATGTATCCAAGTCACATACTCAGTGCAGTTATAAAAACGATCCCTATTTTATCCCCGGGGCTCTCAATTCCTTGTGCAGGGATGGAGGCTGAGATTATTCCTGTAGTCTGAGCTGTGCTGAGGCCTCATTAAGGTAGAGGTGTGAGGGACAAGGTAGCAGTGGTTCCCTGAGTAACAATAATTCAGGTGCTGCACACATCTGGAGCTTCATGCAGGTGCTATTAAATTTACAGGATAGCAATAATAGTAACAACATTAACACATGTTTATTTATAAAATGCTCACACCTGAACAGCCTAAACAGCTAAAATAGAAGCCCTTTTAAATTTTATAGAAATCTATGTGTATGTGTGAAGATATGAATGTACACATAAATAGAAAAGAATTGAGATCAGGATGCAAGTACGCTTACAGTAGAAGTAACAACATCCCTGGGAACCATAACTGTCCATTTCTTCTTCCATTTCAGTCATCAGACAGGACTGGTATTATTAGCAATATGGCCTTCTTGAGTTTTCTGTAGTCAGCAGCTGACAGAATGCAAAATGTCATTGCAAATGTCAGCAGCACTCAAATTCCCAGATTTACAAGTTTCTCTCTATGTGACCTTGGACTGGTCATTTCTGTATTTGCACTAATATGCTCTTCAAGTGATAAAATAGGTATAATCATACTTTCGTCCTACTGTAGAAGATAGACACTGTTTCCACTCTCCCCTTTGCTTCCTATTGCAAAGTACAAAGGGCAGAATATGTCATGGTGTTTTGCTTCTGTATATAAACCATCCAAATGACTAATTGCCAGGTTTATTTAGAAAAGTCCGATAACCAGGTAAACAAGAGTAGAACTTGCCTTCCCACAATGGGATTCCATCTTTCTTAAGGGATGTGAACTCTGCCTTGTTTTCTCAAATACAAGATTGGTATTGAGTATCAGTCAATATTAATATTTGGTAAATGAATGAATGTCTGGATGGAACCCCCACCCAATCACTTATTTCAGAGGTAAAGGAGCTTCGTAAGTGCTTTTGAAGGGGTAGGGCAATAAAATCTACTCCTCACCTCTGCGGGGCACAGAATGAGGCAGGCAAGAGTTTCGTATGAGGTATCACTTTCACACAGTAATTTTTCAAAAGCTACCATGTTTCAGTAATTATTCTGTGCTGAGCCCTGAACTAACTGGTTTGCATGGAATAGTCTCATGCCATCCTTACAACCCTGTGATGGGTTATGAGTACAGCAGTCATTTTACAGAAGACAAACGTAAGTCCATATAAATGAAATCTCGCGTGCAAGATCACACAACTAATAAAATTTAAACCCAAGATGTCTGATCTCAGGGGACAGCCTCTGGAACCCTCTGCCACACTGCTCTGAGGTGGCAACCTTCCGCTTTCTAACCCATGACAGGAAACCTCCAGATGCAGCTAAAATTGAGCCAGGTATGGGGTCCTCCCGGGGAGATGAAACAGAAATAGTTGTAGCTCTCACGCTCATGAATTTACTAGCAGTTTGGGGAGCTCACAGACATGACTATCATTTGTACTCTGAAGAAGAAGAGGGTGGTCTGAGTGAGGAGACCAGAAGTATCTCTTTAGAAAGGGGCACTTACACCCAGTGGGAAAGATGTTTTAGACAACTAACTGTTGGATGCTCTGTGACAGAATGCAGGGAAAAAGCTTGTGGATGACATGGACTGACGCTGGAGAGGTGAGCAGGGGCTTGCAAAGCCTTGGAGGGCTAAGTTAAGGAGTTGGACCTTAACCCTAAGAGAAAAGGAAAAGCATTGAAAGGTATCGAGAAAGATGGCAGCATGATGAGGGCGTGAGTTATGCATACTGCTAGGGGAGAATGGTACCGCTACCAGGGTGATGGCCATGAGAAAGGGGTCACAGCTTGAATGTGTCGGCGATGCCGGGGATGAGGAGAAGCCACCAAATATGAGGCTCGTTTGGAGATAGAGTCACTGAGCTTGAGATGGATCATATTTTCTAGACAGTGAATGGGCCAGAGGATAAGTGATATATTAACACCTGTACTGAAACTTCACATCCAGGCAGTATTCTCAACAGATTACTTCAACAGCATGACAAAATTCAGTTAACCACACAAAATCTCCTAGTAAGATGGCACTGGATCCTTCTTAATCATGGCTGAATACAATACTTCCTATCTACTCTGGTTTTGATTACTTGTTTATTCTTAAAATTGTTTATTTATTCTTTAATCACACTCCCTACAGGGACCAAACTGTGTGAAGAACTAGAGCTGTGGGTAAAACAAGAAGGCAATTCTTAAAACCTGCATCCCTGTTCATCCATGGAGTTAGGGCAACAGTTTGCTAGACCTGACTCCCATTAGCGCACAAGACTGTTAAACACTTGGAAAAATTGTACAGTGGTTGCTAAACCTGGTGGCCTGAAATTAGACATGTGAGAATTTATACTGTGGAAACTGGCGAATCCTACAAATTAGTCGTTTAATTTGTTGGTTGGTTGGTTTGTCGGACAACCAGTTTACTAGGATGCCGCTGGGACAAATCATATGGCCGATGGCACAGTGGCTTCTCTTCCAAGTTCAGAGAAGGCAGAAAATATACAGAAGTACAGGTCACAGTTATAAACTGTGTGCACGAACCCTTTTTAAGAACTCCAGGAATTTCAGGGCCAGATTATAGACTTTCGAGTTAGACAGATCTGGGTTTATACCCTGCTGCCAACACTCAATGATGACGCCAAGTGGGCAGTTTACATCTCCAATCTGATCCTCATTCCCTGGCCTGTAACATGGAGATAATGCATTTATAATGCATATATATATTATATTGTTTGTAAGAGCTTTGCAGAAGGCCTTGCACTTAGTAACCACTCAATAAATGATGCTTACATTGTTGCTTGTTTTTTTGCTATGATTTTAAATTTATGCTTTTACCTCATTTTATTCTTGATTATCCTTAGTGGTATCTAGCTTTTACTTACATACCATCTGGAACAAGCATCCCTTAACCCTCAGTACCACACATTCTATTTATAGTCAGCTCTGGGTATAAGAAAGATCTTAACTAACAAACAGCATAATTTCTACAAATAATCTTGATTTACTTAATAGCACATTATACAAATATTTGCTACATGTGGATTAAGTTGTTCAAGGCTGCTCAAGGTCACAGAACAAAACAATTAATAATGTAATATATACTATGTCTACTCTATTGGTGACCGTGAAGGAGAACGGTAGTCCTGGAAGCAGAAGATCTAGGTTAAATTTTTAATTCAACATTTACTACCTGTGTGACTTCAAGTAATGTGTTATCTATCTTTCTTTGACTTTGTGCTCTCATGTGTATATTTATCCTTGGTAGGTTTTTGTCAAATATCAAATTACTTCACATATCTTCCATGCTTCGAATAGTATCTGACAAAATTTAAGCTGCAATGCTTCATGATACAGAGCTAACATTGTTTCTGATTGTCCTACCACACCTTCTGGTAAGCTCCAAAGATATAAAAGTGAGTAAGAAACAGGACTGGATGCATTAGCCATGCATAACCAAGTACAGTACTGGCATGTGCTACATTTAAGAAGACAAACTTGTGGCTCAAGTTTCCAAGCCATTTGCCTAAGAGAAGAACATGCTCCACACACAGGTGAGTTACCAAACTTCAGATTTCAGCTTTGAGCTTCTTGCAAATGGGGAATACTGGCAGCACCTATCTTATAAGAGGTTGTGGGGAATACAAGAAATAGCACACATCATCCGTCTGAAACATAGTCTGGCATATATTAAGTGTTAACAAGCTTTGGGCTTGGGAATAAACAAATACAACTCTTATGGAGTCCTCAGAGGTCCTAGGTCGGTGGCAGGTAGGGAAGAAACAGCCCATTTTACCCTTATTACTTTATTCCACTGCTCCCTCTCCTTTAAAAAGCAGAACTCTTTCATACTCAAATTCAGCCCAATTCCAGTTCAAATTCTTTTTTCTTTATGGAAATATAGCCCCACCCCCAAATTGCATTTTTCCAATTTGTACGTTAGTTTTATTATTTCTGGTATTCGTATAAGCTCGTCAGGGAGGGGACGCAGGTCTGTTTCTAGGTGCTGTGTTTCCATAGCACAGCTGATGTAGATGCATTTTAAGCACCCAGCTCAAGTCCTTGACATGTAGAAGGAAGTCAAGTGGGTAAATCCTGAAGTTAGTGGGAGACTGTAAATCGTATATTACAAATGCACACTATGTGATTTGTTGCAGAAATCATTACTGCCAGTCCAGGCTGTGGTTTGTTTACATCCTCAGAACAAGGAAATAAATACTGTCATCCTGGATCTTTCAATAGGAGAGTGAAGAGAAGGAAAAGGCCCCAATTCACAGTTCACTGATGACATTCATTTCCCTGTGCAAGGAGAGAAAATGGAGGAAAGAGGGGAATGGGGAGAAAGGGAGGAAGGAAGGGAAGTGACACTTGGAAACCTACGTGTGCCATGTAGTGTCACAGGTTTTGTTTTTTATCCTTCACAATTTCGTTTAAGCCCCATTATAGCACCGTCCCTACTTCTACAGGGCAAGAGCAGGGAGCCAAGGACACCATGTTACTTGTCCAAGAAGCTCGAAATTGCAAGAGATGGAGCTGGCATCTTAAGACGGGTTTTTGTTTGAAGGATGAGACAACCCCTTCCCCACCGCCACATGCAGCACAGTGAATTCTGTACAGTGAAGATCATTACCTTATTTTGTGCTAACTCCAACAGGACTGGCCCTAAACTGAGGTTGCTGAGTTGCCTGGCCTGCACCCCAACCGAATGCTCATGGAGTTACCAACACAGCAGCCACTCCTGCCTGCCTTCTTGATCCAGACACCATCAGAGTTTCACCATCATCAGGCCTCTTTGGTTTCCCTTTGGGCCCCAGTTCCGCTCCCTTTAGACAGCCATTCTTAAACCATTTACAATACTTAGGACCTATAAGGGAGCTCTCTTCCAACAGCACCTTATCCTTATTGAGTAAATACCACTTTGAATCGCTCAATGGCTTAGAAATCTCCTACAGGGCTTATTAAAAAGAGAGTTCTCAGGGCCGCGGATTTAGCTCAGTGGTTAGAGTGCTTGCCTCACAAGCACAAGGCCCTGAGTTTGATCCCCAGCACCAAAAAACATAAAATAAGATAAAATAAATTAAAAAAAAGAGTTCTCTAAGCACAACCTAAGACCTACAAAACATGAATCTCTGAGGATGGGGCCAAAACCATGATTTTAAAACAAGTCCCACTCCCCTGAATTTTAAACTATTTTTTGAAGATGCAGAATCAGAGAAAAATCCTTTGAAAATCCCATAGTGATAATCTATATGTTCAATGAAATCAATGCTCAAGCACATATCCGTATCCGTGGTGAAGGATACCTTCTCCGTGATGGTGAAGGTGGGAGACTGCATGTGGGTGGACGTGCACAAGTGTACGCACGCTCTTCCGGCACACTGTTAGGAAACACAGAAGATGCATTTCTTTAAAGTTAACTTTGTAAAAGATACTTATATGTAGCAAAAGCAGCTACTCATATTTCTTCTATATAACAGATTAATTAGGCTTGGAGCTGGAAGCGGAAATTTAATCCTTATCTGTAATCCCGTCAATTTTCACGAAACCTATGGATCAAGAAAACTTTCTGAGGAGTTAGCCTTGGCTCCAAAGGACCACTTTCATATTGCCATGCATCAGCAAACAGGAGTAGAATTTAAATAAGATGTTATGTGCTAACCTCAGAAGCTAACCAATCCCGCTGTATTCCCTCACTTCGGATACCTTCCAGATCAAGCATGATTTTTATGTAACAGCCTTGGAACCCAACCACATCAATTTATGCAGATTTTCATTATATACTTACAATGTCAGTCATAGCTCTAATTCAAATACACCACGTAGTAAAATATTAACTAGGGCTATTCTTAGAAATAACCACAGTTTGTAACTTTTTCAGTCTTCAGGTATATTTCTTCAGGTTAAAAAAACATTCAGATCTTCTAATGGGCATCCATCTAGAAATCCGGGGTAGTACTATAACAGTTTGGCCCACGACAAAGCAAATCTACACTTGAGAGCTAGTCTGGGAAATCTGCCTCTGCGTTTACTATATATTTATTATTATGAGAAAGTACAACCTGCATGCCATATGATCTTACAAATAAATTTGTGGCAACACAGTGTGCTCCTAGGTTGGGCTCCTAGGGGTTGCCACACAAACTTACTAGGAGTGTTAGGATCCACAGGACCATGAGAGCTGGTTGAAAGTAGAGCTAGCTGAGAGCTATAAATAGTGTGCCAAGTGACCCTAACAAGCTCTGCTATCCACTGGGGCTGCTCCAGCAGCAACAGCTTTCTCTTTCTGATACATAAAAGCAGCTGAACGGATTGTTTTCCCAAGAGCTTTTTGGCTGCCCTGACTGTGTCAAGGGACTTTGCTGTTTCTAATTATCTCCCTTTATGTTCAGGCCGAGACTTGTTAATACAATAAACCAGCGTTTCCAGGACACGCTCACAACGCAGAAACATCTCAAGGTGTTTTACAAGCAGAAGATCATGTTAAATCAAATCAAATACCAATTAAAGACTAACAGTGGTGTTGAAGAGCTGTTATCATGGTCCAGCCAGGGCCTCTGGGACGGCCGGTGTTCCCTCCAAGCTGCTGCAGACCAGCCCCTGTCCAGACTGCTATTTTGGAATCTATTGGGCCTTAGTAGTCTTTGCCTGAGGTATGAGGTTCCAAAATATCTACATTGGGAAGTTATGGAAGGTCACTGCAGATGATCTCTGTTGTTCCAAATGAGGAAACTGAGATGTAGAGAGAAGGGGCGGCCCAGCATCACCTGGGTCCCCACATATGATCTCTTTGAGATGTCCCCCAAAGCCTCTGGTCATTGGTACACAGTTCCAGCTGGGTGCTTTTCAAAGCCTCTGAAGCTTTGCTCAGAATGGGTTGAACTGTGGCCCTTCAGAAGCTATGTCCACTTGGAGTCTCTGAACGTGACCTATTCAGAAAAAGGATTTTTGTGTATATAGTTAAGTTCAGTATCTCAAGAAGAAATCCTCCCAGATTTAGGATAGGCCCTAAACCCAGTGGCCTGTGTGCTTACTAGAGATGCATGGAGGCAAGACCACGCCATGAGAGAGGCAGGGATTGCAGAGAGGCATCTACAGGAGGAGGAACACCAAGGACGGCCAGCAGCCGCCTGAGGCTAGCGAGTCATGGGACAGCTTCCCCTCAAGCCTTCCAGGAGAAATCCCTTCTGTTTGTTCCTTGATTTTACACTTCTGGGCTACAGTGTGAGAATAAATTTACGTTGTTTTACACCATTAGGTTTTTGGTAAATTTCTATCTACTTTTCTTTGAAGTCTCAATGTTAGTATTACCACCGCCTCCGCATAAGCCTTTCTAAATGAACCGCAGGTAAGATTTAGCCGAACCTCTCGACGATCGCAAGATTGTCTCAGCACCTGTCACTCGTTACTGTAGTTACTTGTTCCTCTCTTCCCCCAGAGTCAGAATCCATCTCGAACTTGGGTCATGCGGGCAGCCAGAACCAATCACACCTTTGGCCCACAGAGGTGCTTCTAAACCTCTTGGATGAGCTTAAATGAATGATTTAAGTGCTTTTTTCCTTTCCAAGTATAGAGCCAGGTGCCCTTTGCCTCTCTATGCCCACCTACTCACCTTTCCTCCTCCCCTAACTTGATGTTCACGAAAGCATAGACTCTGAGATTTTCATGTCCAGACATGAAGCAGCATGATGGCAAAGATTTTTAGCATTTATGTGGGGGTCAAATATATCTATGTGAAAGACCTAATTCTGGCACTTTCTCGTAATTTAACCTCTCTAAACCTCAGACTCCTCTTGCGAAAATTAAATGAGTTAATACATGTAATCTGGACAATAACTCCTCTCAGGAGCATCATTGTTCTTGTTTTACATATTAAGACCTTGAATTCAAGAACGATGAATTGTTGAGGGTGGCACAGACAGGAAGTGCCATTGCAGGACTGAATTTAGGCCTCTCTAAGTACCAAGTACCGTACACACTCTTAGACACTGCACTCCACAGAATCCCAGGTCTCCCTACCATCACAGCAAGGTTTCGCCTAAACCATTTCTTGAGCATTAAAAAAAAAAAAAAAAAGAAATTCATTGTTTTCAAGAATGAACCTTTTTCAGACTAGCACACATCCTTGAATTTATCTTGTTGGGTCTGCAGGCTCCTTGGGAGGCCTCTAAATCCGAATCTAATACAGACTCCTCAAGTCTCACCTGGTGTGAGACACTGTGAATCGTAATGTTTGGAGTACGAGAACAAATGCCTTCTACCTAAACCATCATCTTCCCATTACCAATCGTTCCCTCCATTCCAAAGTGCTTCCTTTTAGATGCAAACATTCTGTTGTCTGGTGCTAGTTGGAGCTAAGAAGACAGTGAGTGAGGAGACTTGGGGAGAGCAAGAAATGGGGGGAAAATGAGACAGAGAGAGGAGGAGAAAGACAATGAATCATTCATTTGAAGAGACACTTAGCACTGGTCTACTTCAAGGGCCCTTTCAGGGCCTTTCTAGAGGCCTTGATCACATGGATCTCAGGACTGGCATTCAAGGAGTTGTACGGTGGCTCCTGGATTTGTGGGAATGGTAACATGGAAATATTTCATTTTATTAAAACAATGGATGAGGAACTAAGGTATAGAGAATTTAAGTGGCTTCACTGACCAGTCTTGGCGAGGTAACAGCAGAACCAGGAACTAGGACTTGTAATGCAGTGCTCTGTAGCAACCAGGGGGTCAAGCAATCCAGTTTTGAAAAGCCCCAAGGTAGGGGCAAAACAGAGTCACAAAACTTGAAAGAGGGAAAATGTGAGGCAAAAGGGATAAAAAGATGGTGGAAAACCAAAAAGACATCTATGAAGGAGACAAAGAGAGACGCAAGGCTTGAAGACAGGGACAGAAAAGGTATGTGAAAATAAGAAAAGGCAAAGGCAATACAGTGCAGCAAAAATACAGCAAGACAAAAGATAGTTTGAAGAAATAACAATATGAAGTTAGTCAAGTCTCATGTCACTATTTGATGCAAATGCTTCACGCACCCCTACTGCTCTGAGGCATGAAGTCCTGGTTCCTCAGCTGGGTCCCCTGGCCCACGGGCCCAGGTCTGAGTGCCTCCCCCAACCCTCACTCAGCCCAGCTCTCTGCCTCCACCCGCACTGTCTGCTCGAATGGTCCTTCCCTACTCCATTCCTGAATATCGCTTGGTTCCTTTCAGCTAATTCTTTGGGACTTCATTTCTTTCAGGAAATCTTCAACTATTCTCTCTCCACTGCCCACTCCTCATTCCAGGCAGAGTTGGAAGATCCTTTTCTGTGTTTCTGTGGAACCTCACAAACCTCCATCATACCACTTGTCGCAACAGGCTGTACATCTCTGTGTTGTGTCACCCTCTTTTCCCCAACAGACTGTACATTTCCCAGGGCCAGGACTTGGATTGATTTCTCTGACATGTCCAGCTCCGACCACAGAGCACAGAATGGAATGCACAATCAGTGCATGACTGAGGAGTGCAGAACTGAGGGGTGAATGCATGGCGGAGGCCTCCTCCTCTCGGAAATTAAAGAGCATGTTTACCACCACCTGGGGGCGCTCCTGGGCAACCAGCAATGGGCTCCGGGGAAGCAGAAAGCGTAGAATTTTTCTCTGCTACCAACAGGTCAGCAAAGCAGAGAAGATAAGAGTAATACTAAATTGGAGAGATCCTTCTTGACTTCACCAGGCGAGGCCGAGAATGGAACAAAGCCTGCCCTAGTGGATTAAAGACTTAAAAAGGAACTGGTGAGCTCTGTGGCCTGGGAAGTCACTCCTCATCCGAGGTCAACAGTTCAGTCCATTCACACAAACCCAGGCGATGGCCATTGTCATCTCTGGCCCTCACCTGCCGGGAATAGAATGAGTGAGTAATAAAGCATTCAGATCTATTGGAAAAAAGGACCTTAGTACAGGGAATGAGATTACCAGGAATGCTTACCCTACTGCCAATATTACTGAATATCTCCTATGTCAGACATGTTTCCAGGCACTAGTAGCACAGATCTGAGTAGTTCGCTACCATGGTCTCATTCTTTAGGTGCAGAGTTAAGACCTAGAGGATTAACCATGATTTTAATAAGAAGGAAAGGACTTGATGTTAAAAGAGATAAAGGTAACATGCCACCAGGGTGACATGTGGTCCTCAGAGATCAGGGAATGCTTCAGAAAGGGATAACGGTTATCCCACCCAGGCCAGGAAGGACGTTTAGTTTTATCAGACAGAGCTAGTATACCTTGGCAGAGAACATCCCAGCAGACAGCAGTAGGCAAAGACAGAAGCGTGTGTTCATGGGAGTATGAGCAGAAGGAATGAAGGTGAAGCTAAAGAGGGAGGTCTGGGCCATGCTACCAAAAGTAATAATGCTCGGAACAGCACAAATAGCAAGGGCAGGGTGGGAATGGCTTGAGCGGAAGGACTATGTGAAGGACTGCACACTCATTATCCTGTTGGCTCCTAAAAACAACACACACACAAATACATACACATATGCCTATATATGTATACATATGTACTATCAATATGTAGTTTTAATTTCCCTTTCATGAATGAAGACTATGAAATAAAGAGGGATTAATAAATATATTCAAAGTAAATAAATGGCAAAGCTAGGATCTACACCCAGAGCTACAGATTCCCAAAGGCAATGGTTTTTAAATGCTGTGCCACACTTCACCCAATGTTAGGCTAAGAAGGTTAGAATTTATCGTGAACGGCAAAAGGGAGCCGTCAAAGGTATGTGAGGGAGTACCACACCTAGCAAATGCTTTCAGCAGAGGACTCCAGGGCCACTCTTACCCCACAGCCTGGGGTGGTTCCTGCCCTCCTCTTCCTATTGAAGTCCCTTCTGGGAGAAGTAGAGGTGGACATGGTCCATTTGGAGTAGTCCCCAAGCCTCCCAAAGGAGTACAGGATGAGCCTGGCCCCCCTGATAAATGCACCAGTCTCTCCTGGCCCCGGGGAGTGATTTATCAGCGCAGCGTCAGCGCCTCTGTCCAGCAGCCTGTGATGCAAGCTGGCGGTCCAGACTGGGGTTTTAATTAGCTGAGAGAGGGGAGAGTCAAGCCCTCTCAGACAGAAAGAAAGAGAGACACCAAGAAGGCTCATAAATCTAGAACCAAGGACCCATCGACTGGAGTCCAGCAATCGTGGGTGGTTAGAGGGGGATGCACTGGAGAGGTGGAGGGACTGACTGATGGTCCTTTTTGCTTTTTCATGGTCTCTCTTGCTTCCTCAGCCAGATACTAACCGGGGTGCAGAGTGGGAATCTGGGTTACTATTTGTACGAGAGTCCTTGGAATGTACCTTTTCTGATGACTATATGACTACATGTCAGGGAACCTTTATCTCTGAGCTTCTGTGAAATTTGTGGGAAAAAACACCACAGAAAAGCCTGTAGGATTTGGAGTTAGTGAGAGCCTAAATCTCTATTCCGTGATGCCTGTTAAAACTGTGGTTCAGGCAAGTTGCTTTCCCTCTTTATGCCTCAGTCTCTTCTATAAGATCAGGACAAGATCTCATATTGGAAGGATTACAAAAGATAACTCATGCTGGGCATAGTGATACATACCTGTAATTCAGCACTCTGAGAGGCAGAGGCATGAGGATTGCAAATTTGGGTGCAGCACAGGCAACTTAGTAAAACCCTATCTCAAAATAAAAAGTAAAAAAAAGGCTGGGATGCATGGGGATGTAGGTCAGTGTAAAGGCTTTGGGTTCAATACACAGGACTACAAAAAAAATGATAAGAGAATGCTTGATTTATCATGGATACTCAATCAACAACAGCTATATTTAAAATTTATTTTCCTTCCTCTGAACCTCAGTTTCCACATATATTAAATGCAAAGTTGTACCACGTAACTTATAAAGGGCTTTTCTATCTCTGATTTTCAATGGGAAAGTTTTAGCTGGATATGAGAAGACTTGGGTGGGGGAACAAACAATGTCATTTCTAAAGCTTTTGCTGAAGCTTACTTAGAAAGGAGGGTGTGCAGATTTCCTCCTTACAGGAGTCCAGAGGGAGAGCTGGGTCTGAGTTGGGGCAGAATCTTGAGGGATGCATATTTCATGCCAGTATAAGCAAGACAATTCTGAGCATCAGAGATATTGGCTGCTTCAATAAAGATTGAGCTCCCCATCACCCAAATGAAACCCAACCATCGGATATGTGCTACATCCAATGGTAGAGTTTAATGTTCTTGCCAGCGCTGAGAATATCTTGGCATAATCCTCAGTAATATTACTATCTTACTGTAAAATTTACCTCTCACAGCAACCCAGCAAGTTAGAGTGTATTATTAACACCACCACATTATGGACAAGAAACTCAAGATGCTGAGACTCAAAGTCACTTGTTCAAGATTTTACCCAGATAGGAGGTAAAGGAGGGTTGGGAGCACCGGGGCCTCTAACTCCCAACCTCCTTGTGTTCACAGCTCACCTCTCATCTCTGATTCTACACCTGATGGCAGCGCCCAAGTGGGCTCGTATTGATTGCAGCTGTCTCTTCGTCTCTCCCCAACCCATGTCTCTCTCCTCTGCATGCTCCGCCACGTGTATTTACGCTGGGCTTCCTGGTAACAAACGGCTCGTTACCATGCGGAGGGCGACAGCCGGGCGATTAGTGAAATTTGTTACCCGTGCGTCTCTGAACAAAATTAAATTAAAAGTGCTGCTTCGCTGTCAAGATAAGGGCCAAGCTGCTGAGATAATTTTTCACTCTCAAACACTCAATTACCCAGTGAGGCTGGATCAGATACAATCAAAGAGGGAAAAAAGAAGAAAAAGAAAGAAAGAAAAAAAAAAAAAAGAAGCAGGACCTCCAGGAACAATTATAAGAGTTTGCTATCGCTTTCTCTGGCCAGGGATGTTAAAGAAGCTGTTGCTATGGTGATGGGGCTGGACCACAGGAGGCAGGTAGGTGGGTGTGGCCTCTGATTTCATCCTGTAACAAAGACGAGGCTCTCTCCATCCCCTGTCCCTGCCTTTGGTTGGATGGCGTCATTTTTCACCTGAATTATTGCAGCAGCCTCCTGGCTTGTCTGTTTCATGCTGCTCTTGTCTCCTTCCATCCAAGCTTCTGCTATAGCCAGGGTTACTTTTTAGCTACAGAAATCTGAAACCATTACCTTTGGGGTGAACCTTTTGAGGGCCTCTCGCAGTCATCGTGGTAAAGCCAATTTACGTATCCAGGGTCATCTCCAGTTCTGTGCTCCCCAAACTTCATATTCCAATGAAATGAACAAGAGACACCTCCCCCGCCATCTCCCTCTCTGTCTTTATTCAACAGGAATTATTCTGAGGACAAAGTGTGTCAGAGATTCTGATCCATCTCACTCTCTGCAGAGTGCCTCCGTCTGGGAAAGTCTCCTTCCTTCTTCCCCCCAGCAATGCCACCTTGTTCTTCACAGTACAGGCAGACTGTCCCCTCTCGAGGGTGCACCACTCAAGGGTCCTTCCTGTGTGCCTGCAGGGGATTCACTATGTTCTCTACACAGAGTGTGTTCTCTACACGCTCTCTGCAACTGCCCATTTGTTGCTTTTCCCTATCACACTGTGAGACTTACAAAAGCAGCAGCTGTACTTCATTAATATCTGTATCCTGGGGCCTGTGGAACAGGCTTCAAGCGTAAGCCTTGGGAACTAAAATGACTTTGGCTTTAAATGCTAGGATGGCTGCTGGAGGTGTTTACAGGAGTCTGGAGAAGGCTGTGTTTCAAGTCCTCCACCATTATTTCTTTAGGTGCCTGTCTTCGAATTTTTTTCCTCTGGGTAGCCATTCTTGATTTATACAATTTCTGTATCCCAAATCCCTTATTCCATACTTCTTCAGCCATTCAAATATGGCTCATACTACATTATCTTGTATTTTCTTAAATGTGCCCTGAAATTAGAAGAACAGAACTGCAAAGCCAAGAAGAACATTACTGAGTCAAAATCTATTTTACTGAAGAGAAACTGAGATCACAGAATTTGATCTGATAGTCCCCGTTATTTCTTGAACATTCCATAACTTGAAAATGTTTTGGAAAGGCCACTAGTCCTAATCATCTTTCGTATAGCACCTTGAGGCAATGATTCTGAACCACAGATGCACCCAAAGAGGTTAAAAAGAAGAAGAAAAGAGAGATGATTAATCTCCGCTCAAATCCATTAAATTAATTTCTAGATCTGGACTAAAGTTCCAAAGTGGATGCTAGTTTTTAATCCCAAACACATTGACTGTGTACACAGGATTGGGAATCGTGATGAGTGGGGGTTGTCCTGTAACACCCTGCTTCAACCTCATTGTCCAGGACTCTTCTCCCTTGGATATTTACTACTGATTCACTTTTTCCTTTTTTCAAATGTTTCCCATTATGTTCATGTCTCCAGGGATCCCAAGAGCAGATATGTGTAGTTGTGTAAATGGATACAGAAAGAGGACTAACTAGCATTTTTCAAGATTTCAAATCAATGTAAAGATATAAATGACCTTTGAGATTATCTTTTCTGCCTTCCAGAAATTGTGTTAAGTGTTGCTTGCATTTTTTTTGTTGTTTTGTTTTTTTTAGGTGCTAGGGATCGAACTCAGGGCCTTGCACTTGCTAGGCAAGCACTCTACCACTTGAGCTATACTTGCATGATTTTATTTCAATCTTGAAACTGCTCTTAGAAGGAGCAACTACAAGGCAGGCCATTCACACAGCAGCAAGCAAGAGTCAGTGAGTTAAAGCGACTGCCCCAAGTTGACACTGGCAGGACTCACAACTACTTGTGTGTAGCTCTAGAGACCAAAAATGAAATACTGCATCTGGGCCACATCCAGCAAATCCACCCACCTCAAGTCCCTTTTGAAAATAAGCAGGATATAAATAATAAGCAGAAAAATAAATACATACATGCATAACATATTGTGATACACCCACATACTTCTTTTTAAATGAATTGTTCTGTTTGTCCTCAAAAGTAATCATTGTGGTTTGTAAATTCCACCCTTCTTAAAAATTCATTCTTCATAATTATCTGGTTGCACAATATTCTAACAAGTTGATGTATCATATTTTACTTAGTCATTCCCCTATTGTTGGATATTTGGGCCCATTCTAATTTTTCAGTATTAGAAATTATGCTGCAATGACAATCGTCAGGTTCAGAGCTCCATAAAAAATGTGTCATGTCATGGAAAAATATGGTGATATGACAAGAGGGCAGATGTAGGTGTCAGTAACAGCTACAAGGGTGGGGAAGAGGATGCATGTAAATAAGGGCAGAGAAGACATGAAATGGGCTCATTGGTCCACAGAGTTATTGCTTATTTCTACTTTTTATATTTTACATTAGTAGCACTGTTACATAATTTTACATTAGTGAAAAACAGACAAAAGGCAGGAGCAACAGAGTTGAAACATCTGTGTTCCTCAGATGTCCTGGGAGTGAAAAGATGCAGTGAGGAGTCAATGGTCATGACTTTTCAAGATGGGAACCTAGAAGGAGATTCTTCTTCTTCTTTTTTTTTTTTTTAATATATTTTATTTACCGAGAACATGTATTTTTACACTGTATACTTAATGATCTTAAGGACTAGAGCCATGTCTCATTAATCTCTGACATTCCAGAAAACCACACTGTTCCTGGAATCTGCAATATGGGTTAAATGGATAAAAGCAAAGTATTTCAGAGTTTGAAGAGGCCTCAGATGTAATTTATGCAAACACCAAACCCCATTAATGGATAGGCATCCATATAGGCTTGTAAATGGTTCCTCGGCACTCCCGTACCTGAACCAGAGTGGACCCACTCTTACTAAATCTCCTCCAATTAGAAGATCCAGTGGTCAGAACCGTTACTCACGTTGAGTGTGTTGCATTGTTAGTTACAAATCTCCCCCGGTTCATCATGTTCTGCAGGCAGTAAGCTGTTCTTATGACAAATATTGCTGGGCCTTGGCATCTGTTGTGTTGGGGCACGAGTCGGTTTGATTGTGCCCAAGCTATTTTGATCCACAATCTACCGCTGGGAAGTGCACCCTCCACCTCTTCACTTTCTGTCTATACTCTCCTAGGACTGGCTCACTCTCGTGCCTTCTTTTTTTTTTTTTTTTTTTTTCTTTTTTTTTTAACTTCCCTGTAGGGGTACAATCATAAGAATTTCTAGGATCCCCACTCCCTGGCTAACCTGTGTATTATTCCCTTCCCACCGAATGTGGGTGGGACTATGAATATGATACCATTCTATGGTTATGTAACATTATATGACAAAGGTAGCAAGATCTTTTAACTGTATTAAAGCTCCTAAATCAGTTAATCAAGAAGGAGTTTATGATCTGGTAGAATCGGGTGATCTGGTGAGCCCTGTAAAGAGATGGAGGCCTTGAAGAAAGGGAGTTGCTGTATCGTGTTCTCCCGCTGCCCGTGAAGGAGCACCTTGGGCACTGCCTGTGGAGGAGGTCACGTGGCAAGGGCTTGAGAGTGAACTGTAGGAGTGCAGAATGGTCCCTGTTGGTGGCTGGCAGGAGGACAGCTCATACAGCTACAAGGAAATGAGCTCTTCCAACAACTGCCTAAGCTTGGAAGAGGACCTCGTATCTCACTGAAGTATCTCACTGAAGAGGGACCGTATCTCATGGTCCCTCTCGGACTCCTTGACTTCAGCCTTGTGAGACCCTCAGCAGAAACTCTACAATGCCATGACTGGACTTCTGCCCTACAAAACTTTGAGATAGTCAGTGCATGTTGTTTGGAGCTGCTGTTTGTGGTCAATTGGTTTTTCAGGACAGAAAGCTAAGATATGACTGTGGAGTGCTGACACGCTCTCCCCAGGCTAATCTTTTGGTTGGCAAATGTTTCCACCTGGAAGGCTCAATAAAATTCCTCAGAGGCATGAGCTCCAAATTCAGCTTGTTCTGTCTGTCCTGGAAGCCTCCTGCTCTTCCTTCCCCTGACTGTGGGATTCTCCCAGCTCACAGACTAGGGACCCATGTTCATCTCCCAGAATCCTCAGGGACTCATCTTGAGTCACTGGATTCTGCTACTGATATATTTAGCATATTCCTGTGCTCCATGCACCCCACGCTCATCTAAGGTGCCCCCATTCTGCCTCAGTAATGCCCTAACTGGTCCCCTGACTTCAGTCTCTGCTCTCTGTAGCTCCTCCTTTACGATAAAAAGTATAATCTTCCTAAAACACAAACAAGATCCCTTTCCGCTTCTAATACCTTCCTGGACTCCCCACACAGGACGCTTCAAGTTCACACTCTTTCACGCTCACATGGATGGACCTTTGTTTTACACTTGGCCACTTCCCGTTCTTATTAAGTTTCAGCATTAATATTAGTTCCTCAAAGATACATCTTGTGACTTCACCGCAATTATATTAACTCTTCTTTTTATTATTTTCTTTTGTCAGAGGCATTTCTTCCAGTTTTGAATGTTATACTCATTTACATGTTTGTGAAATACTATCTACCTTCCTTTTCCCCCTGACATTACTATAAACTCCATAAAGATAGTCACATTGATTTATTTCTCATGATCTACATAGTCTTTAGCATAGAGGCTCAATAGAACTGACTGTATAGTACATGTTAGCTGTTTAAATAAATGGATAATTGAATGAATTTGGCATGTAAAGCCTTTCTCAATCTGGCTCAATTTACCCTTCCCAGCTTCTTTCTCACCACCTTCCTTCATGTAGCTTATACTCTAAGAATATTATTTAATCATTACGAAGTCTCTACAAGGTGGGATTATCACCTCCAGTTTTCAGAGCAGGAAATCGAGCCCAGGGAAGGTAAACTAACTCAGCCCAAATCAGTCAAACTCGGAGTCAGGACTAAGTAAGGTCATGCACGCAAACATCAGGTACAGTGCAGCTCTTGACACGCAGAGGGTACTCACGGCCTGCAGTCAGTCTCCTTATCTGGGAAAGAGTTCTGCAAGGGTAAGAGAACCCTGGCCATCCCATGGGACTGGGAAGAACAGGGGTGACAGAGTGCTCTTGCTTGGGGTTGGAAGCAGAGAGGCACAATCTCTCATTCTACAGAAAAGGAGGGAAAATCGTGCTGAGCCTAGTTGAAAAACAAGAAAGCGAGAAAGACTGATTATTCCTTCTCGCTAGTGTAAGCAACTAAAAACGACATGTTTGCTTTATCGCCTTTGGTCTCCCATTTGATTCCTGACAGCCATCTCCCTCCCTGGGATGTGGGGCTGTCAGGTGCTGAGCTGGCTGGCATCACAAAGAAGCCAGAGAACTGAGAGCAAGTTAAACAATATTTCAGGGACCGTCAGGCCTTGGAAAGGGAGCGTTTGAAGCTGGCTGGTTCTCTCCCTGCATTCAAGGAGCCCACTTTCACAGAGACTGCTTGACATTTCTTTTTTCTTCTTTTTTTTTTTAATTTTTTGTTTTTACCAAGAACATGTATTGGTACATTGTATACATAATGATCATAATCAACATGGTTATTTTGTACCTGTACATGATACATCTTGGTTCCCCCCCCTTCCCCTCCCCTCCCTTCCATTCACCCACCCCTCCCTATTTGCAACAAATGTAGCTACACTTTACCATTTTTCCCCTTTCATCTTACTTTTCTTTTAACCTTCTTCTTTATCCCCCTTTTCCCTATCTAGTTCTCTCTTTTGAATACTATCTCTCTCTCTCTTTTTTTAAAACA
>PVJO010025197.1:0-23142 GCA_004026905.1 Hystrix cristata | reverse complement strand
GTTATCCCATTTTCACTTCTTTTTTATTGTTTTATACTAAAATGTTTGGAGATACACACACATAAAGCTGTGTCTTCCGAAATGTTAAGCTGTTTGTCACTTAGCTATTTAAAGCAACACATGATGAATATATAAAATGATTTCATTAATAGCATTTGCAATTTAACCCTTTAATGTTGTCTTTTCAGGATCCAGGCTAAAATCCCAGGTGCCAAAAGGCACACCGAGTAGGTGGCTGTCCTGCGGGGACTGGACACACACAGGGATGTCTGCGTTGGTAACGCCTCTCGTCTTAGTCATTACTGCAAATCGATTGTTCTCCCCCCAGTACCATAATCTTAGAAGCAAACTTCAAAACAGCTGTTTTTAGGCTGTTCCTGTACTCTTAGGATATTTGAGTCACTTGTGTCAAGCACTAAAGTATAGAGAAAAGTGTATTAGATGTGGTTTTTAATTTCGTGTTGCTAATAAAAGTGCATGATGGTGAGAGCCCATGTTACCGTCCCCTCCTTGGTGCCCCTGCCCTCTCTGCCGTGTTTCTGTAGCTTTTCCTGTCGCTGTGGCTAGGCCTTTCCCACCAAGCGCTGACGCAACAGTGGAAGCCGCTTCTGTGTCCCAGGTTGCTGGTTGGATTAATCTTTAATAACACTATATAGAACCGTAGACTAATGTTTTAGCATTTTTTCCAAAACATACAACACAAAAATAATTTGAAAAAAAAAAACAGTCCACTGTACTTATGGTAATCAGTTTTGTATAACTTAAAATAAATAAATGAATAAATCCAAAATGAACACGCAGTACTTTTGTTGTATGGGATTGACAGGCTGATTTACATGTGTGGTTACTAAAAAGTACCAGCATGTTAACTTTATTACAATTTGTATTACTCTCTCTGTAGTTCCTAATGGACTTAATTATGGACTCTGGATATTTGCACTTATGTACTTGATACTGAATGCATAAATAAATGTTACTAAGTGTAGAAAGTTCTCTCTGTCTTGTCATGATCTTCCTGGAAGATGCAAAACCATAAGGAGTGAAGTCACTTAAAGACATGCCAGGAGGACTAAGGCCACACGCTTTCTCTTCTCTCCAGAGTAGTAAGCTGAAAAACTCTTCATACTGTATTCTGCGGGTTGTAGGCGGGAATTTTAAACAGTTCTTAAAACACGATAGTGATGCAAGTCCTTACGTAGGCTTGTTGCGATAATATGCAACACAACACTGCCGGGAAACAGTGGTGACTGCTGTGAGTTCGTGCTTTGGGCGATTGCTGAGCTCCTGCGCTGCGCCGAACACTGTGGGCTGAACGGGCTTGTGGCGCAGAGGTGACGGTTCCTGCCCTCGCTGTGCTGTCTTCTGACAATGGCTCGCTGCTTTTTTTGTACATTTTAGTTCGGTGTTGGAATCCAAAATCCAAGATGAAGAGGGAACAGTGAATGAAAGGAGTAGCAGGAGGAGAAAAAAGTGGGAAGAGGAAAAAAGGCACAGTTACTTACACAAAGCTGCCTTGTCCAGATTTATTTGGGCGGAGAAGTACTTAAAGAGTTATCCTTCCACACATAGCAGGGTGAAGGTCACAGGGCAGCTTGACGCTGTGCCACAAATTCCCATCCTGTGACACTGGCCACAAACGCCCATCTTGGTGTTGGGGGTGGAGGGCTGGGGGCTCCATGGAAAGGCTCACCGGACAGAAGGTGACATGAAATCACAACAGTGGTACAAGCTCATACAACAGAAGGATTCTCGGGAAAGCTGAACTTCAAAGTTGGGGTTCACCCAATGAAGAAAAGCAGGACACAGGGAGCCGAGACACGCATGTATGTGGTGTACACAGAGGATGGTGAGTGATAAGCTGACCCGGCTGTGGGGTTCTCATGCTGGGCATGGTAGTGCCCAGGGTTGGTCACACTAGGAAGAAACTTGAATGCCTGTACTGTGGACTTGGGGCATTATTCTTTAAATCTCAGAATCACACAAGACACTGGTGAGTAGAAGAATATAGGAGATGACTGTAGTATAATTCTAACAGCAAACAGGTATCAGGTAACTGACCTTCTATTAGTGCAGGCACAGCAATGATAGAAAAGAGACACTCGCTTGCTCCTGATCTTTCTAGTAGCCTTCATGCCCAGCACCCACCATGGCCAGGGGTACAGTCAAGAACATGTGGCGAGGGAGCAGGCTGGAGTTGGTGATGGTCCGATGTGGGGTTTCAAGACCAAAGCTGCCCTGGAGGGTGCGGGCCTCCTTAAATTTTGAACGGAGGCAGCTCACTTGCTTCACCCCAGCCCAGTCACAATACTGGCCGAGTGAGAGACTATAATATCACTTATTAGGTCGAGGGCCCAGAAGAACTGGTTTAAGGAGGGAAGACAGTAAGCTCAGTCTGGTGCCTAATTTTTTGTTTGTTTGTTCCCTAAATACAAAAGATTTCTCAGGCTGATGATGTAGCTCAGTGGTAGAGTGTGTATGCATGGCCCTGGATTCAATTTTCTGCATGAAAAGAAAAACAAAAAAGGGGATAATTTCTTTTTTTCTGTATGTTTTCAGTTTCCAACCTTTGATATAAAGTTTTTTCTACATGGTTTTATTGTGCAGAATTAATCTTCAATATTGGCATTCACAACATTTTTCTTCCCCCTGTTGGCCCAGAATTTTTTTCCCAAACAGCTGGAGGATTTAATTAGGAATTCCCTTTTCTGGTGGTAGTGAAAAGATTCCTGAGGAAAGAGTCAAGCTTCAAAAATGAAAGGTCTGGGCATAGATTCTTAACAAATGGACCACAGACCACAGAACATCCTGTTTGCCCCGTAGGAAGCATTAGCCACAGCCACATTGGAAGTGGTGGACATAATGTGTGGACGCGTGAACAGGTGAGGAATGGACCAAGAACGGAGGCCCAGAGAACCTAGAGTGAGTGAGGCAACTCTGGCTGTGACCTGCAGAAGGTTCTTATAGCCTATGTATGGATGAATTAAGTAGGTAAGAGGGGACAGAAGAGGCTACAGTGTGCTTTATGGATCATTTCTGGAATAAAAGAAGTCAAACAGTTTGTACATCTTTTTCTCTTTCTGTACCCATATTAAAAAAGCATTCATGTCAGAGAGTATTATTCAATCATAGCTCTTCCCTAAACTGCAGGTCAGTTGAGAAATATACCAGTTGAATAAAGGCCAAATGATCATTTTTCCCCACTGATGAAGTTGCTCGGCTATGGCCAGAGTAAGGCTTCCAGCATATCTACATGGCCAACGTGGAGTGGTGATATCCACTTACCCCATCCATACACATGGCACCCAACACCGCAATCAGAGAAAGATGATTTGGGGGTCAAAACAGGCAATCTATGGGGACTTCTAGTAGACAGACAGCACTTTTACGAGTTATACACTATTCCTAAAAAGTAACAAAACTGCCTTTTCCTCTGCCAACAATTTTTACGAATGCAATCTCTGAATCCAGCAGGAAGCTACATACACAGAAGGGTCCTTGAGGAGAGCTTAATGGAAAATTGAGGCAGAGCTTGGGAAGAGGAACGGAGAGGACAGAGTACCTACAGTCTAGCAAGCACGGGAGACTGTACCACCTTGAGGTCTGAAGCGACTAGAGAAGGAAGTGTGTCCAGGCCCTACGGGAGGCAGCACCGTGTAGCGAGGCTTCCAAACAGGTGCTCCTGCAATTTCTGCACACCCAGCACCAAATATGCTTCCTCTATAGAGGAGGGCAGCCAGCCTTCCTTGAAGGCCAGGGAGGAAGCCCAGGCGGTAAACAGCTTTTCCGTTATTGTATTAGTTACTTTTCTAGAGTCAATGGTTTGCAAGAGAGCTGATTTAATACAGGACAGTTGCAAATTACAACATTCACACACACAAGTCAAATGCAGGAAGAGAATGTCTATCTATGAACTGGAGACCCGAAAGATCCAATCAAGGCCTGGGAGCCTGCAGCAGTGCCCTGTGTACATCTGTGTCTGCACTAAAAGGCTGAAGAAATCCTTAGTGGAGCCGGGGTGTGATGCTCAACGCTGAGATGAAGACTAGCGCTCCCCCGAAGTGAACAGCAGCCGTCCCTGATGATAGGGAGGCCCTGAGTGCCTCCTGTGACAAGAACAGCTGAATTCATTCAGGAAACCAGCCGCAGCAGAGCTTCTCCTGGTAAACAGCCAGCGCCATCTTCTGCTCCCGTTCTCCTTTATACTGTGTTGGCAACAACCTTCAGGTGGCTCCTCTACACCCAGAACACAACAACTCGGTTCAGCGGGGTGTTCCTGCTCAAGTTGACCACAAAAATAAGTGCACCATAACTGTCTTCTCCACTGTCACAGAAAATTATATCCAGGGCCATATTTGAAAGGTTACTTAGGAAATTAAAAATCGAGTGTTGCAATGTGAGGTGTTGCTTTTACCTCCACCAAGGGATACACTTGTCAGGAACGACTAATTTACCTGTATATTCTTCCTGATTCACATCAAGGGCAAATATAACACCTCAGCACAGAAATTCATATAAGGACAAATTACCCAATGGATATGGCACATCTCATGTAGGATTACTACTACAAAGGCGGTGCCGTTAATTTTTTTTCATGCTGCATTCATCAAAATACTGAGAAACTCTATGGTACTTTCTCTGTTCAATAAATATGTTCAAAGCTTTCTAAAATTACAAGGGAATTTACCGCCCTGTAACCTCTCTGTAGCAAATTGGTCCTGTTTTCCTTTGTGCTTCAGGGATTATAGTTCCTGTTTTTTTCTTTGATTCCTCTAGGTAGGAAACAGCATTCAAATACTTGCTATCACAAAATATGTTTCCAACAGAAGAAGGAGACCTCTCTCAAGGGGTCCCATTGTATTTTGTTAGGTGATCTACAAGGACCTACCAGGGTCCCCAGTTTATGAGAAAATTTTCCACCTCTACTGGGAAGAATAGTACTAACCTAAGAGCATTTTCTCTGGGCACTTTAAGAATTTTTTTTTCTATATGAAATGTATCTGCTTTTTTTCTTCTTTTTTTTGGTACCGGGGCTCAAACTCAGGGCCTTGTGCTCGCAAGGCAAGCACTCTAACCACTGAGCTAAATCCCCAGCCCTTTTTTTTAACAAAAAATTTACCTTGTTTCTAAATTTTGATCTTTAATTCCTAAAATGAGTTTCTTATGAGATGCATCCAATCAATTGACTAATTATATAACTTAGTCACTTGATTTATTAGCCAGTAAAGTTATTTCAAGGCTACTGAAATGAAAATTCTTATGAATAGCATAGCATCTCTGAGCCAAAGCCTGTGCTAGACTCTCTGCAAACATTATTTCTAGTCAGAATTTCAAAATCCCACATGACTCATACTTCCATTTTTGTTGATCAAATAAGGAAACTGAACCTCCACACATGTGCACAATAAACAATCAGGCAAGGACCTGGATCCCTGTCTGTCTGGTTTTGAAGCCCCTTCCAGGGCAGCTCAATGCTTGCCTGGGTTTTCTGCTCCTCCCCTGCACTCTCTGGTTCAGGAACAATGCTGCCTCCGCGCGAGACTCTGCTGTGTAGGAGCCCACAGAGGGTGTTGACCAGCAGCGGGGATTTACTGGGAGAGCACAGAGGGGTTCGTGGTCTTAACGGCAGAGAGGATTGAGTATCTTTCTAGACACACAGTGTTTCTGCTTGGACTTTCATGGTTAGCAGAGGAGGTGCTTAAATCCAAGAATTATGTAACAATCCTGCCATGAATAGAGGTGGAAAAGAAAATGTGCAAAGCTGAAAGAGCTTTATGTAATGGCTTAATTTTGTATTCATATTTCTCTGACCTAGAACGCTCACTCATATTGTGACGGGAAAGAAACTACATATCACAGTGAGGCCACAGTGACACTCGCATCACATTCCAGGGGCTCCTTGGTCCGCAGAGCTGAGGACTGGGAGTTCTCAATAACTGCAATCACAGTTAATTAAGAGTTACCTTTTAACAGTAGTAATAAGCCATAATTCTGGTGTAATAAAATTCACTTAGAGCCGCCCTTTATGTGCAATTTAATGTGATGATTTGAAAAGTCCTTCCGAGTTCCTGTAACACTAGTGGCTGACTGTGAACATCCTCTGGCCATACCGGCTTGAACATAAAGGTGGATGGCAGACCCCGAGGAAGCTGCCTTTTCCCCGAGTGCTTTTTCTTTCTAATAAAGCCTAAACTGCAGAAAATTTTAATCTTTGTATCTTAAAAATTCGGAATATATGAATGTTTTCTATTATCTTTTTCAACAACATTTTAAGCATCCATTGAAGTTTCAGTTATACAGATGGGAAAATTGAGGCAGAAAGGCTACAAAGCTATTGATTAATAATATCACACAGAAAACCATGAGGCCACTCAACCTATGATAACTGTTACCCACAAAAATCTTAAACACAGAGTGTTGGAGACTCGGAGATGATTCAGACAAAGAAGAAATCTGGGCCGACAATACCAAAGTGGTTTCAGTAGGCAGAGAAATCACCTGCAGTGCAGATGTTGATTTTGCGCAGGTTAAAGTCTGACACCCCGTTGGCAGAGCCAAGTAAGAATATGTGGCCTGGTCTACAAGTCTAAAGGAGAGCGAGACAAGAGATGCAACCTGGGAGTTATTTTCCCGTAGAGGTCCCGTAGATTGACCTCTGTGTTACAGAGAATTTCAAGAACCTGAAGAAGTCTGAAGAGCGTGGGACCGGGGTCAATGTCCCCTTTTAGCAAAAAGGAGGCAACAGGGGAGCCAGCAACGGTGGTGAAAAGGGAAGAGCCAAAGAGAGAGTACGGTGGTGTAGGTATCTTGGAAACCAGCAAGGAAGTGAGTTTCTGAGTAAGATGCAGTGCCTGGTTCTGCAGGAGAGG
Organism: Hystrix cristata; assembly: GCA_004026905.1. NCBI lineage: Eukaryota > Metazoa > Chordata > Mammalia > Rodentia > Hystricidae > Hystrix > Hystrix cristata. The sequence goes on along the minus strand of PVJO010025197.1, from coordinate 16,276 downwards.
GGATGGGGAAAATGGAGTTCAGAATAGACCGTCGGAAGATGAGGAAGCAGCAATTCAGGATTCGGGATGAAGGGAAGCATTACAGCTAAGATACAAACACGCTTTCCCGAAGTTTAGTGTGCTGGTCTGTTTTTCCTGCAATGCAGTACCCAAGAGTGGATATTTATAAACAAAAGAGGAGGCCCGTTTAGCCCACAGCTTCAGAGAGAGGCACTCCAAAGGGCTCGGGTGCTGTCTCCCGTGTCTGCAGCCCTCCATGGTAGATTGTGTCTCAGGGGCAGGAGCAGGCGCAACAGGAAGAGGTGACGTCACTCGGAAGCCAGGGGGCGGGGCCAGCCTCACAGCCTCACTTTCCTCTTCATCCTCCTCCTGCTCCTCATTTTCTTCTTTTTTGCCATATTGAGAATTAACTCCAGGGCTTTCACAGTAAGCTAGGTCCCCAGTCCTTTGTTAATTTATTTCTCATGTTGACACAGGATCTTGCTATGTCACTAATTTGCCCAGAGTGAGTTCGAATTCACAATCCTGCCTCATCCTTCCAATGTGCTGGATGACAGCTGTGTGCCACTATTCCCAGCTCTGAGGTCCCACTTAAAGATCCACCATGTCAACAACCTCACTCAGAGGAGCTAGCGTTTGACACACGGACCCCAGGGGCCAAACCACAGCCAAGCCGGAGAACTTGGTCTTGAAGGGAAGCAGAGAGCTGTGGCAGAAGGGCTGTGGTGGGCTTATTATTGTGGTCCGCTTGAGCAGGAACGCCCAGCTGGACTGAGTTGGTGTGGTTCTAGGTGTAGAAGATCTGCCTGAAGATTATCGCCAACACAACATGAAGGGGAACGGGAGCAGAAGAGAGTGGCCGGCTGTTTCCCAGGAGAAGCTCTGCTGCGGCTGGTTGCTCTGAATGGACTGGGCTGTTCATGTCACAGGAGCAGCTTGGGGCCTTGCTGTCATCCAGGATGGCTGCTGTTTGCCTCGGGGGAGCTCTGGCCTTCATCTCCACTGTGAGTGTCATATCCTGGCTCCAGTACAGATTTCTTCAGCCTTTTAGTGCAGACACGCACTTACGTAGGACAGTACTGTGGGCTCCCAGCCCTTGACTGGATCTTTCCGGTCTCTAGTGCATAGACGCTCTGCACTCTTCCTGCATTTGGCTTGTGTGTGTGAATGTTGTAACTTGTAAATGTCCTGTATTAAATCTGCTCCCTTGCAAACCATTGATTCTAGAAAAGTAACTAATACAGAAATTGGTACCAGAGAAGTGGGGTCCTTGCTGTGACACTGCCTGGCCATGTGGTTTAAGAGCCTTTGGAACTAATTTGGAAAAGTGTTGAGAGACCCGCCAAAGAGGCAGCCCTGGAATGCTCCAAATTTATCATGGGAGACTCTGGTCAGAGCATGGAAAACCAGAATAACTGCTGGAAATGCAGCCGGTTAGGATGAGGCTTGGGAGGCCATTGCTGAGAAAGACTGCATTGATCCCAGGCAGTATACGTGTGGTTTGGCAGAGGTTGGTCTGCATTTTGCTTGTGTTTGGAGATACTGCCTAGCTGGCAGAAAACTCAGTGTAGTCTGGTGTTGGGACTGCAGCATAGTTACTGTTGGGGACTTTTGGCTGGATCTATGTTGGAAATTGAGAGCAGAGAGCCAGCAGGGTGACTTGAAGCATTTGGCCAGAGGGGAGCTTGGATTGCAAGGATGAACAGAGGAGAATGTGGTTGTAGAGAAGGACAATGGAAGAATGACCTGAGGCCTTTGACTAGAAAGGAACAGGTATTTCCTTTCGAGGTATTTGGGCTGCAGGAGACCTTTGGGGCATTTCTTAGTGTTGCCTGCTCTGTTGTTAAAGTTCATAGAAACCAAAGAAGTTTTAAAATTTGAAGCCATATTTTTTAATGTGGATGCACTGTGTTGGTATATTTGTACTTTGCAAGCAAATTGTTCTAGAAAAAGCAAGAGAGACAGAATGGAGTTGTATATTTGTATATGTACCGTTTTTGGACACCTGTTTATAATCAGTGTTGAGCGTCCTTTGAACATTTGTTTCTGGTGTGGGAATGAGTGCAATAATTGTATTGTTAACATAAATGTGAATGACCAAGATATGTTAACTCTTTACAAATCTGCAACTGGAGACTATGGTTTAAAGAAATGTGTCTGGTTGTCAAGTTGACCAGGGGTGGATTGTGGTGGACTTACTATTGTGGTCACCTTGAGCAGGAATGGCCAGCTGAACCGAATTGGTGTGGTTTTGGGCGTAGAGGATCCACCTGAGGATTGTTGCCAAGACAACATAAAGGGCTACAGGGAAGAGAGGAGGCGCTGTTTCCCAGGAGAAACTCTGCTGTGCCTGGTTTCCCTGAATGAACTCAGCTGTTCTTGTCGTAGGAGGAGCTCGGGGGCCTTGCTGTCATCTGGGATGGCTGCTGTTTGCTTCACGTGAGCTCTGGTCTTCATCTCCGCATTGAGCATTGTATCTCAGCTCCAGTACAGACTTCTTCAGCCTTTTAGTGCAGACACGCACTTACATAGGACAGTGCCGTGGGCTCCCAGCCCTTGACTGGATCTTTCCGGTCTCTAGTGCATAGACGCTCTGCACTCTTCCTGCATTTGGCTTGTGTGTGTGTGAATGTGCTAATTTGTAACTGTCCTATATTAAATCTACTCTCATACAAACCATCGATTCTAGAAAAATAATACAAGGGCTTAGGCGAGGTGTAGAATTAGTGAAAGAGGACTGGGCCAAAGTCCTAAGGCCACAGGGCAGACACAGGTGAGCGTAGCTGCTGGTAGGTGGGTCCTGGGAGTGGGAAGGTAGAGCAGGCAGAGCTGAAACCGCTCACTGTGCTTTCCTTTTCCCCAAAGAACTCCAGAAACCCTCAACTACATACATATGTGGAGGTCATCTGGTGTTTTCTGACATTTTGTCAATTAAAAAAAGACAGATTTCTCAAATCAAGTGGAAAATATACTTGCTCTAGTAATCCTCACTGCGTCATCTTCAGATGAATCTCCTAATACATTTTTAAAAAAATAATTAAAATAAGAAAAATAAGGAAAATTGAGTACTGCTAAAGCACATGTGTGTTAGAAATGTCTATGAAAGTGCTAAATGAACATTTAAAAAGTCATCTTTGCTGCCTTTCTAAAGGAGGATGCTATCTGAAACATAAGTGGTCAAAAATAATAATGAAAGGCATTTTTGCTTAATATAACCTTGGTTATTTCTGATCCCATTTAATTTCGGATTACTCTGCAAATGCTCACTTGAAAAAATCATAATACCTGTAACCACCCGCCATCCTGCACAGTTACTTCAGGCAGAAATAAATAGTTTGACTGTTCTCCATCGACGTGTTCACTGCTGCATCGTCTGCAGAGGAAGCTCCGAGTCCTTCCTTTTGCAGTTCAAGATCTTTCTCTGTGAAACAATGACCCGAGTTGCCGCCTGGGCTCCTGCTTTTCCTTTCTGTGAGCCTCACACTCACCGGCCACACCCGCCAGCTCTGCTGGCATCCTGCATGGCAGGCGTAGCCCCAACCCTGCCAGGTCAACTCCCTGCCCCGTGTCCAGCCCCAGGCAGCTCTGGAAGAGGGACCAGTGCCCCGGGCCTGGGTCACAAGTCCCACTCCGCCGCTGGCCAGTTCAAAGTCTGCTGGTTAATCGAGGTCACTGAATGTCTCTCTTTGGTGCAATTTTCTTTCAAACGGGATAAGCACAATAACCACCCCAGAGAGTTGTGATGAAGTCGTGGAGGCCCTGGCAGTGTTGGAAGGACGCAGGGCCCTCTGCAGGTGTCACTGCTCACTGGGAAGTACCTGGTGGGGAGATGAGCTCCACATCCTCCCTCTGTCCCCTCCTTCAAGGCCACTTTCCTGAGAACGGGAGCCAAACCTCATCCATTCGTGTAGCTGAAAGGCTGATTAGAGAATTAGGCATATGGTAACGCCCAGTACATGATGACTAGTTTAGTTAGATAAGCAAACTTCTGGGGAAATCAAATCTCCCAAGCTCTTAGTGTCTAGAAAGGTGCAAGCTTGAGGAAAGGGGGATCCCATGAGGCCCGGCAACCAAGCCCTGCCTTCCCCTCTCCTCTTAGCCTCATGTGTTGAAAGGTGGAGCTTTGAGAGAGTAAATGGAGCATGAGGACTCTAACTTGCTCAGTGGCTTGATCTGCTGATGCATTTGTGATTTGATGGCATTACTGGGAGGTGATGAAGACGGAAGAGGCAGGGCCTAGTTGAAGAGTGTGAGTCATGAGGGCAATGAGAGTGTGCCGTTAGGGTTTCCGTCTTGTCCTCAGTCCCTTCCTCTCTGTCTCTGTCTCTCTCCCCCTGTCTGTCTGTCTCTCTCTCTCTGTTTCTCCTTCCTGTCAAGAGATGAACAGTTTTCCTCCACCGTGCCCTTCTGCCTTCATACCCCAACACAGGCCTAAAAGCAATGCTGCCAACTGACCATGGAATGAAACCTGTGAAATCATGAGCCAAAATAAGCCTCCCCTCCTTTAAATGGTTATTCTCAGGTATTTTGTCATAGCAACAGAAAGCTGTCCAACACACCTTCCTCTTCTTTTTCTTTCCTCTTTTCATCTTGCTTCTCTCTCACATCTTCTTCCTCTTCAGTATGGGAGTAACAAGAGCAGCCTGACTCCTCAATGCTCTGGCCTCTCTTCTTCAAAGGGCTCATCCCTTGCACCAAACTTGGGCCTCTTTTGTACATGCTCAGTGCCCAGCACAATTCCTGGCACCCAAAAGGCACACAACAAACTTGAACCAATGCATCTGGCAGTGACTTGCATGCATCACTGCCTTTCTCTGTGCTTTGGCAACCTTCTTTCTTTCTGCAATGAGACTTGGCCTCAGACTCTCCTGACTATTGCTGCCATCTAGTCGAAACAACATGGAATAAAGCCCATTTCCCTCTTGAGTCAGCACCAACTGTTGGTTTCATTACCGTAATTTTCACTAAGGGTTGAAAGATGAAGAGGGTCAAGGAAAGCTTGGGATGGCAGAACTGACAGTAGCATTGGTATTTCGGGACAAACAGTGGCATTTGTATTTCAAAGGAAATGCTTCTTATTTCTCACCAGTAGAAAGAAAGAAGGGAATAAATAACTTATGTGGTCTGTTTAAGCACATCTTCATCACCTCCGAATATAAAATTTCATTTTAGAGATAAAGAATGAATGCCAAGAGGTCCACTAAGCCAGGCTAAAACCACCAACAAATGATGTCACCTAGATTTCTCCCAAATCTGTGTAACCCCAAGAAATTTCTGATGATGGATGAAAACAAGTAGTGAAAAGAAAAAGGTGAAAGGAAGCCTCCTTCCTGAGGGCGGCTGAGAACACTGACGTGCGGCCAACGCTTCCTCAGCCTGCCTCGCTGTCCTTGGCTGGCGCGACTCCATCCCGGGCAGCACCCATCTGTCTGCCTCTCTAGAAATCTGGCGCTACCTGGGGGATGCGGCCTTCCCGCTGTTCTACTGCAAACCACCGAGTGTTGGAGTCACTCTAGCCAAGCTGTAGCCTGGTCACGGGACGGGCACTGTACAAGCCATGAGAAGCCCAAATCGGATCTTCATCTAAGTGTCTATCTGCACATGGTGCAGACCACCAAGACCTCAAGCCAACTCCAAGGCTTGAACAGGGGAGATTCTGCCATGTCGTGTACAATGGGGGAAGACACAGTGCCATTTCTATTCAGTGCTAGAAGCTTCGCCAACTCCTTTGTAGTCCCCGTGAGAGACCCAGCCAGCTGTCTGGTTTCGGGCTCGTGTTGGGCCAAGTGTGAGCTTGGAGAATGTTGGGTCACCGAAACCCTCCAGCTCTTTGGAGCAAAGAGACTGGTGTCCACAGGCCAGCTGTGCTGACTTCCCTCCTGGGTGGCTTCCTGTGCCCACACTTGCCATCAAGGCAGACAAGAAGCTCCGCAAGCTCTGGGCAGACTTCCCTCCCTGAGGAAAGGGAAAAGGGGCTTCCCACATGGCTCCTTTGAACGCCTCCCTGCTTCACAGAAGGGTGGATGTCTCACCGCTCAGCAGCCACCAGTGACCGCGAGGCAACAGGCCTGAGGAGGAGATGACAACCTGCTGAAGATGGGGGAACAGAAGGATGGCAAGATTCTGTTGGTCAAACTCTGGCGTGGGGGAGGCAGGGCCCTGTGGCAGAGCTGTGGGAGTGAGGAAGGCAATGGTGAACATACTCCTCTCACCCAAAGGTTTCCTTGTGTGTGTATACATATAAATTTCTACATAATATTTTTTAATCGTGCTGCATTATTGTTTTGCATAAATCACGTTTTTGGTATCTCCTGTATGTTGAAGGCAGCAGAGCTCAATTAATCTAATCTTTAACTATAACCAGGAACTAAAAGCTCCTACCACCACACTACTCCTTTAGAGCTGGGACACAGCCCACGTTAGTGGAGAGGCTACCTGTCTGTGAAACACTCCATCTACCAAGTGGTGCTCACACCATATCTGTCCCACAGTTTATTTAAACAGGGTTCCACTATATAGATCATTTGGACTGTTTGTTATTTAAAATTTATATTCATGTATAAAACAGAACTGCAAAGAATGAGCTCCTATCTATGTCCTTGGATATAGCTATGATTATTTAAGAAATATTCTTGCAAGAAATAGTCTTAGAAATATTACTGTATGCTAAAACTTCTCATACAAATTTCTGAATTGGTTTCTAGATAGGAATTCACATCCCCAGTGTCAGCACTTTGAGGTATGATTCTTTTTAATCTTACTTACATAGCGAGGAAATTGAGTGTACTTTTTCTCTGAATGCTAATGAGAGTAAATTTCCTTTCAATGTGTTTCTTGGAAAATTTTTGATGAAGGACTTGTTCAAGTTGTTTGCCCAGATTTCTGTTTTGGAATTAGTGAAGTTCCTTTTGAAAAGGATGAGGTGAATTTTGTACAAGGCACTCCATGAATAAGAAACCATGAAACAAAGCTGGGCATGGTGGCACACACCTATAATCCTAGCATTTAGGGAGCTTGAGGAAGGAGGATCATAAATTCAAATCCCACCTGGGCAACTCAGCGAGCTCCTGATTCAAAACAACAACAACAACAACAAAAACCAGTCTGGGAATGTAGGGTAGAGTGTCCCTAGGTTGGATCCCCAGTAACACACACACACACAAAGTGAGACAAGATAGAATCTAGACATTTCTCACAAACTTTGTTTAGAGAAAATAAAATATTAAGAAAAAGAATGAATAAACATTTTAAAAATCCAGAATACCTACAGCAAATTGAGTAAGTGGCGAGGACATGGGTGCCCCCTTAGAGATTCGCCTTCATCGGTAGCCAGTGGGCAGACCGCGGTACAAAAGGTGTCCTGAGTGGGAACAGCCTCCCGCTCCTGTCACCTCCAGACCCACCAAAACCGGGACCTGTTGTCAACTGAGGCTCAGAACTACCACGCTTGGAGACAGCAGCCGGTTGGCTTTCTGGCCTTCTAACCTCTAGGTGCCTCCTCTTAGCGGAACTTGCACAGACACTACTGGCAAGGGCGTCGGGAAATGTGTTTTCCTGGCTCCTACACAGAAAGGCAAGGACAGATCTGAACATCAACAGACCAAAAACAGCAAAAGGGGGACCCGGACCACTGTCTGAAGCCGGGATACAGATCTGCCTGGACGAGGGAAGCCTGCATTCTGGGTGCTGGGGCCCTCCAAGCCCGGGTGGTAGAGTGGCACGGCATAGCTCGGGGTCCCCGGAGTCAAGGGGGCCACAACCCCTGCTGAAGGATCACTGCGGAGTACGACAGGAAAATACCTAGAACAGCCCCGGGAGCATGACGAGCACTGAGCACATGGCACCTGTTGTCATTTTTACTATCGCTCTGACTGTAGTTTCGCCATCAGTAAAGAAAAGTGAAGGAAGGAAGGAGGTTAGATCACCTGTCCTTGTCTCTGACAGGCAGAGACAAGGACTCACAGTCCTCGAGGGCTGAACCTGACCCAGTAACAGCCTGTCCCTGTCATGTGAGAAGACGGGCACAGGCAGAGGAAAAGAACCGGGATTCAAGCAGAATGCATTCAGGGGTAAGTAAGTAGAGGGAAAGTTTTAAAGAAATATAAAAGAGGGGTTTTGTAAACACCCAGCAGAATGATTGCTACTTTAAACTTACCGTTTTCTGCTTGCGGCCTTTAGTCATCCATGCCTCAGTTTCCTCGTTTGTAAAAGCAGGGACAATAAAAGAATCTGCCTTACCAGGTCATCCTGCCGGTTAGGCGACTAGTGTGCGTAAATGCCCTCCTGTAGGCGCCCCGACCTGATTATATGGCCTCCGTCTGAGTGGATCCCAGCGGATTCTTATCACCATCCCGGCGCGGTGCAAACAGCCGCGAACCGAAGACACGCGGCGCGCCTGCAAAGGCCTTCGGGGAGCGAGTCTCCGCCCTGCCTGGACCTCCTGGGTCTGGCGCCGGGGGATGGACGGGCGGGAGGGTGCCGCCTCTGGCGCCGGCCACCAGAGGGCGCGCGCACCTCGGCGTCCTCGTTGCCCCTGGCAACCGCGGTGCGCAGGCCCGCGACGCTGGACGCGCCGCACGATGGCGCTGCGCTCCTGGAGCCCCGAGCCCGGGTCGGGCGAGAAGGCGGCGTGCGAGGCCGCCGTCCGCACCGGCCGCTCGCTGGAGCTGCGCGCCTTGCCCGCCAGCCTGGGCTCGTCCGTCGCGGCCGCCGCGCTCCAGCGGCTCTTCGTCGTGGGTGAGAGGCCAGGCAGCGACGTCCCCTGGCGCGGCGGCCCGTCCCGCCCTCCTTCCCCGCTGGACGCCCGGGAAGGACGTCTGCGGGCGAGTCCTGTTCTGTCAGGCGGGGAAGTTGCCAGAATCTTGCAGAGAATACGACCTCGCCCCGAGGTCAGCGCACTCAGAAAGCTGCGCCTCCGAGTCCCAGCAAGACACTCCTGGTTGGGCGCCAGAACCCGGCAGGCCGAACAGCCGAGTACCTCACTGTTTCACTGTGATACCTGATTGCTGCAAGACGAGCCGATCGATTTCCGTTACAACGTTATTGTTAGTTTGTCCTTTTTAGAGGGCCTAATTTAACTTCACAGTTCTTATCAGGTAGCCTTGGGTAACTGTTACTACGATGCCTGTCGACTAAGTCATTGTCCAAAGTCATTGTGCATCAAAGTCATTGTCCAGGACAGGACTGGGGCCCTGAATTCTCTTCATGCTCAATCTCTAGATCAACAGCCCTTCAACGCTAGTGCTTGTGCATAGACACCTTTTCTGCTAATAATTCTGGACCCTCAGAAAGTTTTTCACAGGGAAGAAGGTTTGTTAAGCTTTCTTGCTCTGAGTGTGAGTTTTAAAACGTATAACCTCCCAGCCTGTTTACAAGCAGGAATAAGCTTGTGCTCATTCACTCCATAACATAAAAAATTTTTAAAAGGAGTTAAGCGATGCCCGTGCTGCTTTAATGCAAATTCACTAACCTAGTTCTACTTGGTTTGGAGCTTCATTCAGCAGAAGAGTCCAAGTTCCTTAGAACTGAGGGCGGACGTTGCCGCTCATGATTTTAAGAGACGGGACTGGCCACTGACAGCGTGGTCCCTGGTGTCACGTGAGTTGGGTTTGAATCGAGCTCTGCTGCTGACCAGGTCTGCGACTTCCCACCGGTAATAGGGCCTGGAAAGTCAGATTGCTCATCTGTGAAGTGGGAATGTGGGTATCCAAGGTCATTAGGCCCCAGGTGACTAGAGTCGGGTAATGCACACAGAGCAGGAGTCCCATGAAACTCACCTCACGCGTGGAGATGCGGGCCTGGGATCCACTCAGACAGAGGCCATATAATGCAGTGGGAGTAAAGTCCAGCCAGGTTGCTGCTTCTCTCTTCCTTCCCTTCTTCCCATTCTGTATGGTCTTGTCCTCATTGCCTTTGCTAATGTGTCGCAAGCCCCTGGTGGCTTTCTGCCTGCCGAGTATGAGGGGCGTGGAGCCATCATTATGTTCACTTACGAATGAGGAGAACAGGAGCTGTTTACTCCACACCGACCAGGCTCAGAAGGACTCAGTCGCATTCTGTGCTTCAGACATTCACACAGAAGTAAAAATATCATAGTGGGTTTTTTAACGGTGGAGTCGATGCAGAGTCCTGGACCGATATTATTTTAGATTTAGTGTCTATTCAAATGGATGTTTATGAGACCATTCTGAATCAAGGCTATATCACAGGCATGTTAGATTACCGTCTTCAGAAAAGCTTATTGATTTTTTTTTGGTCTGATCCCATTTAGATCTCTTCTTTCTACCCTTAAATATGCAAAGATGAGTTTTAAGAGACGTTTCTCACCAAGGAGCGTAAAATATGTACCTAAACTAGAATACTGTGTAGTAGGAAACAGTAAGTCGAAAAGAGATGCATGTAAAGCACAATAGAAGTTCAGAAGTAGTGTAACTTCCAGCATTTGAATCAGGCCATAAAGGGGGTTAAGTAGCATTTAGATGGATAAAGAAGAGATCTTAACTTTCTAATCCTTTTTTTTTTTTCAGAACAATCTCTACAAAGCGACTATTTTAAATGCAGTGAAGAAACTGGGACCTTTCTTAAGGACATTGCTCTTGCTGTTAAAAAATTGGTACTGTATTATCTATAAGAACTGTTTTCAGTCATCTACTTAATTCTTCATCAAACTTTAATTTAGCACCAACTCTGTTCAAGGTACTTAAATAGGTGACTAGGGAAAATATTTACCCGAGTTAAAAAATATTCTTCTTCCAGCTTACTAAGCATTTGCACCAGTGTAGATGATTGCCCTGTGTTCCTTGCAGAAAACTGAATTATGGGGCCTGTATCAAGGGGGAGGACTGGCCCACTTAGGAAGCGCAATCCAGGTGATAACGGAGCTGTGATAGGGCGGGTCGGTGGGCAGATGCTTAGGACGCCAATATGGAAAGGCTGTTCTAAACCCACCCATCTGCCCACCAACCGACCCACCGACCAGCCAACCAAGAGACAGTCTTCTGGGGGAAACAACATACGCATGGTGCTGTTTTCTACATGCAATTCTTCTCATAACTGGTGAAAGATTGCTTGATATCTATGCCATTGAAGTACACTGTATCGTTAGTGAAGACAGACTCTTGCAGGTATTTTAACCTGGCCCCTATCAAAAACCTGTCAGAGAAATGTTTTTAAATTCCTTTCTGAGGTGTCACAGACATGTTTGTTTGTCGTCTCCAGATGATGTTTAAAATGCTTCCTTGACAAGGTCAACTCGGTGAGATGTCTTCACTGGTTTAAAAACATTGAATAAGACTAATACATATCAAATATCTGAGAGTGTAGGAAAATGGCTCAGAAGAGAACTTTGAGGCCACCCACTGCTGATAAAAATTTCATTATATTTTATATAATTACACACAATTATATAGATACACTACCTGGTCATGTTTTGTAGTCCTTCTGCTTTGACAAGATACACTCAGACATTTAGCCTCTATGTGTGCTGGACCGTGCTGCAGGCTGATGGAAACCTCTTCTCCAGCTTGCTTCTTCCAATCAGTTTTTCTCCAGAATGTGCAAGGGCTGATGTATTTATTGTGGCCCACTAAAATATCGAGTATGAATCCATTTAATGTCTGAGCCATGAAGCATCTTAAATCACAGAGGTAAATCCGTTTTTAAAGTAATAGGTATTCACTACTACTATAAAAGTAATACATATTTATTGCAGAAGTTTTAGAAAATAAATAGATACACAAAAGGAAGAAGGTAAAATCACTACACTCTATACCCTAAATATAATCACAATTAACTCTTTGATTAGTATCCTTTTTACTTATAGATGCTGCCTGCATTGAATTATATTTTTTACAGAAAAGTGACATGCTGTATACACGATTTTGTAGTCTGACTTTAAGTTGATAAAATGTAATGGCAATGCTTTGGGTCATAAAATAGCTACATCTATTATGACCATTTATTTAAAAGATTACACTTTTTACTAACTGGTTTTTGAAATTTTTTTTCATTTTTTTCAAATAGCCCCACCTAAAGTAAACAAACCAACCAGTCTTACCTATTTGTTTGGATTTATAGGTTTGAATAACTTATCAGTTTTATCTAAGCATATTTTGTAGTCGGTTTTCTTTTTTTAGCAATTAGATTTCTTTCTCACTGTTACCCTGCTTGTTGGATTCTTTCCTTTTAGAGTGAAACTGTGTACAAGAAGCAGATACACAGAGGGAAAGAATTTTTGAGTAGAAGAAAATCAGCAGAAATTAAAAGATAAATTAACAATGACGTCTTAAAAACTAATTATACATAAGCTCTTTTCCCACTTTCTATTCCAAATAAAATAACAGCAGAAGACATTTAATGAAAATTATATTTTGATCCCAAAAAACACTTATTTAGGAAACCAATGTTACTATTTTGATGGGTTAACTTTTTAAAAGTGAAATTTAAATTTTCAGGAAGAAATAAGAAAAACCACAATTGATCATCTGGAAATGGAAACCATGGAACTCAGCAGGTTCTACTTAGTGCTACAGACTCTGCCTGAGAGGATGAACAGGGAGTTTGAAGGTACTTGGATGTTATCAGCCATAGCGACCTGCTCTGTCTTACAGGAAAACAGACCCAAGTACTTTTAACAAGATAGCTGGAAAGATAACACACAGTGCGATCCTTCACAATTTCCACTTACATTTTTTTTTTTTTTTGTGGTGCTGGGGCTCGAACTCAGGGCCTTGTACTTGCAAGGCAAGCACTCTAATCACTGAGCTAAATCCCCAGCCTCCACTTACATTTTAAGTGGAAATAATATACTGAATATAAAACTAATTTATTTCCTTCCTTTCTAAGGCTGGATAATATTCTCTTGTATATATTCACCACACTTTGTTATGCATTCGTCCACACATGGACACTGTTTGCTTCTGCCTTTTGGTTGTTATGAATAATGCTGTTTTGAATATAGGTGTCCAAGTGTTTGTTTCAGACTCTGCTTTCAATTCTTCTTGCTTTACATGGAAAAGCAGATGTCCTGGGTTGTATGGTAATTCCATATTCAATCTTTTGAGGTCCACCGTAACGTTTTCCACAGTAGCTGCTCCATTTTACGTGGCCAGCAGCAGTGTACAAGGGTTCCAGTTTCTCTGCATCTTTGCTGACATTTATTTTCTGGGTTGCTTTTGTTTTCAATGATAGCCATCCCATTGAGGATGAATTAGTAGCTCACTATGGGTTTGATTTTCATTTCCCCACTGATTGGTGACACCATCAGTAAATCTTCTTTGGAGAAATATCTATCTAAGTCCTTCATCCATCTTTTAATTGGATTTTGTGGTGGGAGTGCTGAGTTGTGGGAGTCATTTATGCATTCTGGATGTTAACCCTTATTAGTATACAATTTGCAAATATTTTCTCCCATTTCACGTGTTTCCTTTTCACTCTGTGGATAGGGACCTTGATGAGCAAAAGTTTTAAATTTTGATGTAGTCTAATTCTATATCTTCTTTCGTTGCCTGGGTTTTGGTATAGTATCCAAGAAACCAATGCCAAATTCGATGTCATGAGGTTTTACCCTGTGTTTCTTCTAAGAATTTTTTGTTATTGTTTTGTTCTGTTTTGCAATCCTGGTGTCTTAGTTTCTCATTGCATAGACAAAACACCTGACACCAACAAGTTGAAGGAGGAAAGGTTTATTGTAGCTCAGTTTGTAGAGGTTTCAGTCCATAATCAGCTGGCTCCAAAGCAGGGCAGCATGGCAGAGAAGCGTCGCAGAGGAGAAAGAAGAGTCCTTGGAGTGGCAAACACAGGGCAGGGCAGCAAGCCTTCCTCTCCCTTTAATCCCTGGTCTATAAGTCTGATGGTTGGTGCCACCCACACCCAGAGTGGGCCTTCCCAGTATCCACACCCAAAACTATGTTCAACAGTCAGTGGGCTAATTTAGTGATCACACACCCTAGATCCAGCCACCTCTGAGAAGTCCCACCTATGAGCACACGAGGCTTTGCAAGGAGTATCTATATACAAGCCATAATAGTGGAGATCAAACCAGGGCCCTCAGACACGTGAGGCAAATTCTCTATCCCAAGCCACACCTCAGCCTCTAAGAGTTTTCCAGTTATAGCTCCTGCACTTGGGCGTTTGTCACATTTTTGGTAAAATTTTGCATGTGGTATAAGGTGAGGGCCCACCTTCATTTCTCCAGGTGCCAGACGTGTTGGTTAAGGCTCACAGATGAAATCCTCTTTAGGAATTGCCTTAAACAAAAATGAAAGGCTTCATTCTCTCACTAGGGGCCACCCACATTCGGTGACTGATCCCTGCAAGAGAACAAAGGCTGGCTACAGCACTGAAATGTCCGCACAGCCCCAAAACTCTTCACAGTGTGACCTCTCCTTGGGCCAGGCCTGCTCGCTTTCCTTCCTCAAAGGAGGTGCTCCTGAAATACAACACCTTTGTACACAAAAATTTTAGAATCTGATTCCCAAGGAGCCAATTTTTAAAAAGTGTTCCTAACAAGTGAAAAATAAAAAAATACAAAGATGCTCCAAGTATTTATTTATTGGCTGTCAGCACTAAGTCTACTCTCCATAGGGAGCTGGATGCTAGAAACTCATTTAGCAACTGGCACACTGATAAACTTTGTCAGTAGAGGATCCTGGAGGGATATTGGAGGAGGAAGGGCTTCTCTTTCCGGTTCCAGTTTGCCCAGCTTGGCAGACTCTGTAGTGTGTCTGGTTTTAGCAGCATCCCCCAGTACTCGTGGGGTAGCTTGATGGTAGATTGTCATGACTGTTAATCCTGATATGTCAACTTCATTGGTTTAAAAAGCACCTAGCAGATTAGAGAGCTTGCCCCTAGGTGTGTCTGGATGGGTCAAGGAGACATGACCTTGAGTACCATATTGGTCCTTTGCCCCCTCCTCTCAGGTACTGTTCCCTGCTCACCACCATGAACTAAGCATCTTTGTTTTGACACATCCTTCCGCCATGCTGCTTCTGCCTTGGAGCCAGGCAACCATGGACTGAATTCCCCGAAACCATGAGCCAAACTAAACCTCTCCTCCTTTAAATTGTGGGTGTCAGGTGTTGTGTCCAGTGATGGGAAAGCTGAGCACTACAAATGCCATCAAGAGGTACCACTCCATGAAGAGCTTCCCCTGTGTTTCCTTGAGTAGTTTTACAAAGAGTTCTAAAATGCGGCATGTCCATGTTGTAGTTTCCCCAGCATTCCAAGGAATAGATTGCTAGCAGGCTCCTCCTGCCCAGGACTTTGTGAACTTCTTTGCCATCTGGTGAGCCCCTGCAGTGAGACCTGCCTCCCAGCACTAGAGCTGCTGCTTGCTGTGCATTCTGTCTCTGTCCTCAGGGTAGTGGCTGCTCCTGGTGCCTGCTACTCCTGAGTTCTTGAGAGGTCTCTCGACTCCTTACTCTCCATTCCTTTGTTGCTCTGATGCTCTGTAGCACTTAAGAGCTCTTTACCACTCACTGTCTCTGTTCAATATGCTGTGAGGTTTCCATCTCCTAACTGAATCCCGACTGATACTCCAGGATTTATAAGATGCCTGCTGTCAGCGTAGGGAACGTTCAACAACCTATACATACAGATAAAAAAATAAGATGTAGAAAAAGCTGCACCAAAGCTAGAATTGAGAATTTTGTCTTCATTTTCTAGATTGTGTTACTTTTATAAACACACAAAAAAAATATTTCAGAAGGAAAAAAATAGATCATATTATCTTGGTACATGCTGAACACTTACCCAACAAAATTCAACTGGCTTTGTGTCATAGAGCCTTACTACTCAAAGTGTGGTCTTCAGACCAGCAGCATAAATAGCATCTAAGAGCTTGTTAGAAAAATGCACATTCTCTAGGCCCTCTCCAGGCCCCTTTGCTGTATCAGAGTCTATATTTTAACACATTTCCCAGGCGATGTACATGCATATTTGAGACATGAAATTTGAGAAGCCTTGCTACAATGAACTATTTGACTAGTAGCCTGGGGTTGGGTGGGGGGACTATGAAAAACAAACCTAGCTCTCTTAGGGGGGCTACCAGCTGTTTCTAAGGGATTTGTTGCATAGAAATAGGTATAGTCCAGCACCTTCCTCAACAACAGTGTCCAAAACTTCACGCATGCTGACCCTCTATCTGTCATCTCCTGAGTTATCTTCTGACGTCTCAAGTAATTACACTGATTTGTTGTTTATTTATCAATAGTCGGTTCTCTAATACATTGATTCCCTAGAAAACAATGGCTTTTGCAACTGTTATTTTTGTAACCAG
>PVJO010025196.1:0-23143 GCA_004026905.1 Hystrix cristata | reverse complement strand
GGAAAAATCAACCAATAACAAATGCTGGCGGGGCTGTGGGGAAAAAGGAACACTCCTCCACTGTTGGTGGGAATGTAGACTGGTCCAGCCACTGTGGAAATCAATATGGAGATTCCTCAAAAAACTACAACTGGAGGTTCCATTTGACCCAGCTATTCCCCTACTGGGGATCTTCCCAGAAGAATTAAAATCGTCATACAACGGCTTATTTATAAGCATTATTAAGATATCAGTAGCAGCCTTTAGACATTTAATTACCCCTAAGAAGACAATAGGGCAAAGTTCTCATTGACTTAGTTATACTTTTCAGTAATGTGTGGAACATGGTTCTTACTCAGAACAATTTCTGTATTAATAAAACTCCATTCTTGGTGGAGAGGTGGAAATGCAAAAGATTAACAACTAGCATGTTTAAGCTTCTTCTACTTCGATGTCAGATCTTAATTCTGTTATTAACTGAGAGCTTTATGGCTTTTGGCTTTCATTTTTATTCTGATTTATGCATAGATCATCAGATTCTTGAATTTAACACAGAAAAAAATATGATGGGCAATGGAGTGTCCAGTCCTCCACTGGCTAGACTGAATAACTACTCATAGTTTTCATTAAAACTTTTCTAACATGGGAAACAGGCTGTTACATCTCCATGTTATCTAACATACTTCAACACCATTTGCACTTCCATGTAAAGCTTACTATTAGTTGATTGGATCAGTGTTTTTCCACAGTATGAAATTAATGAAATCACCATGTGATATAACATTTCTCTCACCATACTAAGTTGTTCTAGCACATATTCACTGCATGAGAGAATGTAAAATGATTTTATTTTTTAAATTCTTTACAATCGCTCCTGGAAACACCACAATTAGGCATGCACAGACATGTATTTATAGATCATTGTAGTTCAGAATAAAATTTGAAAGAAAAGTCCTACAAATTTATTATATACAAAAAATAGATGCTAAATCAGAACATGGTTTTTCATCTACTGCACATTCATCCTTATTGACAGAAGAATTATTAAATTCTTCTGATGGATTAAAATATTTATCTTTTTAGGAAGGATGCTAATAATGATAATTAAAACACAAAAATGTGCATTTTTATTATAAGGATTATCCACAGCTCTGCATATGCTTTATAATGTTTTTATTTTCTAGTTTGAATGGTGGTATAATGATGGTGGAAGGATGGAACATGAGGTTAAGTGCACTCTTGGAAAGATGAATTATATTATTTAAATGCAGAGTTTGAGACATTTGTGCAAAGTTGGAGTAAAAATAGCTGGACATCAAATGAAATCTGGGCCAGATATAAGCCACTGAACTCAAGAGTTTCAAGTAAAGTGAGGTTAAACCGAAGGTTTTTGCATGTATAGAGATGACAAATGAGAGCAAAATAAATGGTAATATATTCAAATGAATAAGAATACACATAAATACATTACCAAACAATGGATCCTATGGAATGAATGCCATTTTTAGCATGACAAATAAGTAGAAAGTAAAAAGGCAGTCCACGTTGTGTGAACAGCTGGCTACTGATATACTTAACTACTTAAGTAGACATTTCTGGATTTTTGCAATGCAGTTATATTGTTATTTTACTCGCATTCATAATATAACTTCATTTACCGAACATCTGATAATAGGATCAAAAGGTGTTCAAATACATTAGACTTGTTCTGACATTGAGATAATTATTTTGAATTTGGCACTGAGAATTTATATTACATTCAAAAGATTTTTTTAGTTAACTTTACAAAAGAAATCAAGAATAATTCATTTTATAATTAGGAAGAAGGAAAATTATTGGAATATATTAGGATATATTCCAATACATTGAATATATTGGAAATACTATCTTTCTAAATTTGGTATTTTAATGGCTTTCTACCCTGATGTGATTTATCTATTTTCAATATCACTTTGCCAACTTCATATTTTATTATATTAAATGATCATATAATAAAATAGAGCACGAGGTTTATGAGAGATTACAACATATTCCCATGGGACCCCAACGTCTAAGTAAGGGATTGGAACTACTAAAAGAAAATAGACTGAAGTAAAAAAGAAAGTACTGCAGAAGTAGATATTGAAAGAGCTGGAACCGGAGTCTGTAGTCAGGTCTGTGCCAAAAATTAAATACTGAACAATAACTTTAAATGAAGTCTGGCTTTATATGATTCTGCAATAATTTTGAACAGGAGACTTAATGTTTTAAATGTTCTATTAAAATTTTATTTGATTCACAATGGTTCCCATTGTCAAACTGAAAAGGCTAAAAAAATGGAACCCAATAATTTACATCTCATTATTAAACCAGTATTTGTAAAAATACTAAGCAGTGATCCTCGGCACCACAAAAAAAAAAAAATACTAAGCAGCTTCTATATGTACTTCTTTTTTTTTCTCATATATATAGAATTTTACACATATTTCCATCTTGGAGCCTGCCATGAACTCAAACTTCTGAAAATGTGAGCCAAATTAAATCTCTCCTCTGTTAAGTAGTGGGTGTCAGATATTGTATCTCCACAATAAAAAAACTGGCCAAAGAAATCTCAAATAGCTAAGAATGAATTTTACCATTTCTTACCATAAAGAACTAGTAAATGTGTGAGATGATGGTTATGTTAAGTAGCATGATTTAATGATTCATGTGACTTAACAGTTCCACAATATATGCATGTACGAGTAACTTCACATTGTATTCCATACACATACACAAATGTTCTGTGAATCAAAAATAAAATACATTTTTAAAAGAAAAATAAATGAAAGATATCTTCTAATAAAATCTATGCAATTTCTCTACCACACATGCTATGTTAACATAGTCATAAGGATAATTTGTATATAGGCATTTTTTGTAATTAAATAGGATTAGAAAATACAAACAAAAACCAATATGTGTTATTTCCTTCACCCTTTACAGTTTAGATAGTAATTCTAATTCTATCATACTAGGTGAAATAGAGATGGTTTATAAATTAAATACGTCAGTTAAAAAGAAGCCTTACCTGTTTTAAAAAACAAGACCACTATTTAACACAATCATATTAAATGTACATCCCACATAATTATTTTTCTATAGGCACCTAAAAATCATTATGTTATTAGCCTTCCATATTTCTTTAAAGTTTTATAAAAATTGATTGAGTTTTAACAAAATTCTTTTGTCTTTTTTCCCTATTTCCATGAATAGCCCATCCGATTATCTCATTTTCTAATTAAATAAAGATTCATTTTCTATATTATTTATAAAAGAACATACACAAATAATTTATGAGATTAATGAAAGATAAAAGTATGAATGAATAATAAGAGTAAGATAAATATTAAAGTTTGAGTAATGTGATATTAATTAGTCTGACAGAATAATGTTCTACATTGAAATAGTTTGTTGGATAATGGAAGAAACAGAAAAAGATACAAGAAGCATAAAATAATATGAAATAGGAGATGAATGCTATAATGCATATGTCAGTATAGTAAGTTATAATTATCTAAATATTTAAAGAAGCTATATGCCAGTTCTGTTATTGAATATTTTTAATTCTATTATCACCAATTCAGTTAGAATTTTTGAACAAACTAGTAAAAAGAGATGGAGTCTATAAATTTTTGTAATGTATAAAATATTCAAAATTTATTTTCTGATATTTGCATACTATAAATGTCAACAACTTTCTAAATACTGGGCTTACAAAAGATGAATAGCATGATTACTTCCTTCTTTTTCTTTTTTTGTAAGGAAGATAACCATAAGTTATGCAAGTCAGTATGTATTTGTACATGTATATGATAAACATCAAATAAAATAGTCGGAATATTAAAAATATTAAATCATGAGAAAGTACAGTAGAAGCATCAAAATTTTAATTACAATTAAATTAATTTACTCCCCAATTAGTTTATAAAGTTTAATCTAAGTATGTATTTAATTAAATAAACTGCTATCAAAACTACAATGTATTTTTAATGTTGATTAAAGATTTCTTTTGTCTGACCACTAGGGAAAGTCCAGTTAGTAGCTTCTGGAGACTACTTATGTGCACGCGGGTGTAGTATTCATTTCTTTCCTCTGCTCACGTGTTTCAAGCCTTTGCTCCATCAACACTGACCTCTGAGACTCGATATGTGCCCAGGACTTTCTTCTCACAAGTGTAACCCTCAGTCTACTGTTGCTCTGGTTGGAACTAGTGCCTAACCAATTCATTTGTAAATAAAAGAAGCAAAATCCATTTCAAGAATGTTGCTGTGCAGAATCTCTCCATTTGATGTGTTCCTTTTATCCCCTTTTTAAAATTTAAAAACAATAAAAATAATTGTTTTGTTTTTAAAAACTTGAAACTAATCTTCAACATCATCTAGCAAATTAATAATAAATATCCCTTTTTGGATACAAGTATGCTTTAGTGGACATATTCAATTTTAGCACACTCACTTTCAAACATCTTGACACAATAATAACCTACTAAATATTCACCCCAGTATCACGTCTTCCTATCAAAAAGAAATACAACTAATTTCAAAAAGCTGTTAAGGGCTGGGGATTTAGCTCAGTGGTTAGAAGGCCCTGAGTTCAATCCCTGGCACAAAAAAAAAAGCTGTTAAAACCAGTACTCATAAACACGTTGTCCTCAATCTTTTTTTTCACAGAATAAAGAAAATAAATTTAACTTTTGAGGGGAGCACTACTTAGGAAATTGTTTCCATTCAAATTTGAACATACACTTATTAATGCACTAACTAAACACAGTTCCCTGATGTTATACTTAAACTGCTTCTTTGAATGTTTCGGCTGTATTTCAGATTTTGATCACACACTGAATTAAAAGCTCTATCATTGGCATCTTTATTTCTAGCTTCAACAGTTCAGTGAAATAATTTAGCTTTCTTGTCAATATGGTTATTAAATCATGGTCAGATTGACCGCTGATCTAGCTCTAGGAAACACTCAGATGTTCTAAATTCAAAGCTGCATAATTTTTGTTCTGTAATGGAAATTTTAATTGATAAGAAATAAAATCTCAGTACAGGTATTAGTTTCAGCATTTTTAAACATATTTATTTATTACATTGTCAATAGCTTGACTGTCAGTGGGAACAGGCACAAACTGATATAAAATCTCACAATATTAAATATCAAGCAACAAATGATGCAAGGTAGCTTCTTTATAATCCTTGCTTACAGTTTGTCTTTAATAAAATATTGTACATTCCCTGAAAAACCTTTGCAGTCAAAAATATGTCTTAGCCATGATACATTGAATATATTAATTCTTTACATTTGTCTATGTCAGAAACTTAATAAAATAAAACTCTAGAGAAATAATAAAGTTGCATTCATTAAAAGTTGAGACTTCCAGTCATTTCCACTGAAGCTAATGACCTGTCTAACTGCAAATAAAAGCACAATTAGGAACAGATATCTTCTTTGGTGAATTCAACGGCAAAGAGGGAAAATGTGGTTCCTCTTGGATTGACACTGTATATCCATTTTTATAAGCCATGTCATTTGAGAAAAACATCCCTGACCTCTCAGTTCTGCCTCTCTGTTTCTGGAACCTACTTTGCCCAAAGTATATATCATTTATAAATTACAAATACCTGAACCTACAGCCATTCTCTAGTGCTTTTTCATATTTATCACTTTTATTACGATCTGGAGACTCTAAGAAAACTTACCTGTTTGGACACTAAACTTTAATCACATAAGTATTACTTCTTAAATTTAAATAGTTTGAAGGAAATATTTGAAAGTATTACTCTTTCTTGGATTCTTAAACAGATTTTATAAAACTTAATTTGGCTTTCTTGATTATTTTACTTTTATGTTAAAATATTGCTGCAAATATAATCAGGGTCTTGTGCAATATAGTATTAGTAGGAGCGTTATCAATCTTGGATTTTTGAAAATGCTCTGATGGCAATTTGTCTACCTTACTTTCAATTCACGAAGCTGAGTATAAATTACTTTGTTCTGTTGAGAACAAAGACAAACTTCTGTCATATTTTTAGATCAAATGTATAAATTTCTTACCATCTGTGTATTTGTTACAATTTCTGTACTTTTTTAAACTTGAGAACAGTATTGGAAACTCAATGGCTTTTTTGAGAATTTAATGAAGCATAAACATTACTTCTACCTCCTTTAACTAGAATTTTTCCAAGTTTAAGGCAAAGTTCTTGTTTTCGGAACAAAAACATCTGGATCTAAATTTAACTGAAGGACAAGACAACATCTGCTGTTCAGAATTGATGTTATCAAAGATTCAGTCTGGTATCTCAGTACTCAAATTTGATCCATTATTTCTACTTTTTAATTTTTATGGTCTTGGTTGAAGGAAATGATGTTTGATGTACGTAAGCCGCAGCACCCACCCTGTGAAGTATAAGTTATGGAAGCAACCTTACATTTTTACCACATAATAACTGACAAAGAAATAATCAGAAGTAGTCAAAAATTAAGCATATTTTTCAAGATGAACAACAAAAAAGGACTAAAATTATAGTGTTTATAGTCAGACCAAAGATTTACAATAATTTCAGAAATTTCCTTTCCATTATCTAGCATGCTGGGTTTCAGTTGGCAACACTATATCGTTTTATAGGACTGGAGAGAAAATTATTCTGAAGAGTACTTGAGATGCGGGAAATCAGTTAGATGATTGCTTTCCCATTGTTTTTGTGTACTTACATAAAGGAAATCATAAACTCTCTTGCTGTTTTCAAGACATTTTCTTATGTTTCAAAGACAAACGTGTATTTGGACATTGATAACATATGAAGTTAAAATTATCAAAAACACGTAGAATCTGGACCAAAAAGTAGTCATCTATTAGACTGGCAAAAAAGACATAAAACAGAAAAAATAACCTTTCCAAATTTCCCAGAGGGAGAAACGAAATCTCAATTAGTATAAACACAGCTTCGTTTTTGTATACTATTAAAGTCTTTGAAAATAGTTTTCAATTTCATAACTGCAGTAAGACAAAAACTGTTCACTGGACTGAAAACTTGTGACTCGAGGTACTTACACAGTCAATTCAGATACCTGAAACCACTTAGACACTGCACGATCGCAAAACACATGAAGAAAATTTTACACCTAGACAAAAAGGTTTTGATATAGGTCAAATTATGTAGTAAAAAAAATATTGTTAGTATTTTTGTATAAAATTAAATCATTAAGCAAACACTTAAATATACATAAATGTGTATTTAAATATGCACACCTGAATGATTAAGACCTTTTCTTCTATAAGATTTTTTTTTTTCCAAATGAAACATGAGGCGATAACCTTATGGTTACTGAATACATTTACTTTTTGTTATCACTGAAAAGAAAAAAAATACACACATAGAAATTACCTTCTATCCTTCTGCTGCTACTCCATTCACCTGATCGACCCATATGCATCCTACTCATAACTTCACTATTCTACTCATGACTCTACATTTTACAGCTGTCACTAGGATTTGCCACACTACTCATCTTTATATCTTTTTATCTTCCCAATTTCTCCATTCCTATTGATTCTCCTCCTTGAATCTTTCACAAAAATACATTTGATTTTTATAATCATCTTCAAAAATGTTAATTGGCATTTGCTTGTAATTGTTATACTTGTCAATTATTTTAAAAGTGACCTTGAGATAAACATTGATTCTTCCCAGTTATTTACAAAAAATATTATGCACTAAACTTCAGAATTTCTTTGCAAACATAGTTTCAGAAATTCATAGAAGACATCATACACATTGCATGTTACGATATGCATTAAAAAATATATGTAGTATATATTACACTGTATAGGCTTGTTCTACTCGTTACATTTCTATATAACTTTATACTGTTATTTAATATTACTTAGGTTAAATGATATTATAATGTGATATTACTTTCTTACTTTAGTTGAAATACTGTTTCAAGAAATGTATGCCAGAAAATACTGCTTTTGGGGATCTTTTCTCTCTGTTTTGTTACTGAACCTCATGAAAGAAATTTCTATCTTGCAAGTAATAAAGAGAAAGGTAGAAGAAAGTATCAAACCCCTTGAAAGACAAGAAAAATTTTCAAAGCAAGGAGAATTCGATGTGACCGATTTATCAGAAACATTTTAAAGATATTTTCTTATAGTTTTCTTGTAACCATTTTTTTGTACCAATGAGTACATTTTTAAATTTACTGTATTTTCTTAGCCTCCTTCTTCATATTTTCTCCTTCAAAAGCTTTTGCTTCTCTTGTACATTTTTCTGAAATCCCTTTAAATTAGTCAGTTATAATGTCACTGAGGTAACACTCAATACTCATGATTTAAAGGGGCAGAAGTTTCTTTTGTCTCGTGGTTTCAGAGAATTCAGTCCATGCTTAGCTGACTCCAAGGCAGAAACAGTATGGTAGAAGAGCACAGTGCAGGAAAGCTGCTCACCATGTGGCAGCCAGGAAGCAGAGAGGAGGAACTGCAAACAAGAATGCATCTTTCCACATCGCACCCTCAATGACCCTCCTTGTCCACACATGCGTTGCCTCCTAGGAGCACATTCAGCTCTGAGCTCGTCAGTGGATTAGCCTCCTGAGGAATACAGTTCCCCACCCCGGTTCCAGTTACCTCACAAAAGACCCAGCTTTAAACAAAAGAATTTGGGGAGATTTTTTAGATCTAAATCATAGCACATTTCTTATTTATCTGTGTTTCTTTTGAAATTTCCATGACTCATTTTTAGGGAATCATTAATCTTTTAAGTTTTAAAAGAATCTGAATCTCCTATGCTAAATATTTTCTTTCTTCAGACATTGATGTACAGCATCATGGCATACTTAGTTACTGGAAGATATTAAGGACAATTTGATACTGTTCTCAGACCTCAAATTTCTTCACTGTTAACTAAAGAGTATTGAATTATTTCAAATATTGAGTCACAGATTGCTTACAACTCAAAATTTTTGCATTTCTTGCCAGCATCCAGTTTTCAACAGAATTTGAAAGACCAGATAAGCAATATGAATAGAGAGGATGTCAAGTAGATAATATAAATAAACTTGTGTAGAGCTTGGAGCATGGTAAAATCTAGTAATATAATAGTTTTATCTTGAAAATATTTGTATTAGTTACTTTTCTAACGTCAATGGTTTGCAAGAGAGCAGACTTTATACAGAACAAGTCCAAGTTACAATGTACACACACACATGCACAAGCCAAATGCAAGAAGACTGCAGAACATCTACCTACGCACTAGTGACCTGAAAGATCCAATCAAGGGCCAAGAGCCCACAGCAATGTCCCATGTACATCCGTGTCTGCATTGAAAGGCTGAAGAAATCTATATTGGAACCAGGATACGATGCTCGCAGCAGAAACGAAGACCAGAGCTCCCCCGAAGGCATGGCAACCATCTCTGATGACAGCAAGGCCCCCCAGCTCCTTCTGGGATGAGAACAGCCGAGTTCCCTTAGGGAGAACCAGCCACAACAGAGCTTCTCCTGGGAAACAGCCAACCACTATCTTCTGCTCCTGTTCTCCTTTATGTTGTGTCAGCAATAAACTTCAGGTGGATCTTCTATGCCCAGAACCACAATCCAGCTGGGTGTTCCTGCTGAAGTTGACCACAGTCAGTCCACCACAGTATTCTACACACAATTTAGTTAAATAAGTTAAAATATAAAAGCAAGATGAAAAATATTGAGGGAACCATGAAGAATTGGAAGCAAACCAAAGAAAACATGAGTCTTTTTCATATTTTTATTTAATATAAATATTTTATTTATGTTTAACACATCTTTATACATACATATAATATATTTAACATTATTTTTGATGCATTCTGAAATATTTCTAATAACATCCAATAATACATAATTTTTTGTGGTTCTACTGGAGATTAAATCCAAAGCCTGGTGCATGCTAGGTAAGTGTTCTACCACTGAGCTACATCTCCAGCCCTTTTTATTTCTGTTTTCAGAGTCTCACTAAGTTGCTCAAGCTGACCTCAAACTTGTCATCCTCCTGTCCCAACCACCCCAGTAGCTGGAATTAGCAGTGTGCACGGAACCTTTAAATAAATATCAAAAAAGAATATTGCAAGATTGATGCCATTGTTTTATGACTTTAACCTCTTTTTCTAAAACAATGCCTGAGGTATGAAAGACAGTCCATAAATATTTTTAAAACAAACTTTTGAAAAATACTTAGGCTATAATACAAAAATTCAGCTGACTACTTATTCAAGTCATTATTTCCAGGTGGTTTTTAAAATTTTTTACATCAATAATACTTTTTAAATCTTAATTCCTACCTAACATGTATAGCATGAAGAATGAAGGATATTAAAGGTAACTCACCAGAGATGAAGTCTATGAATTATCTGGCATTAGCAAAACAATTTCTACTCCATTTCATTATATTTACAACTTTGTGGGTTTTCCCACACTAAATTTTACATTAACTTTGAGAAGAATCTCTTCATCTCTAAATATCTACAGGCCTTTCAGAACATACTGATCATTTTTAGCTAATTATTGCCTTTTGTTGATTAAAAAGGTTATAAAAATGCAAAATTCTAAAACAACTCCTCAAAATAACATGATGAATTAATCTATCATATTTTCACTTTAAAAACTATATGTATACATTAATTCTTATTTCCATGCTGAGTTAATAATTGGCTGAAGTTCAAAAAATTTCTTAAGAAAATTAAGATAAAACACAAGCCTAGAGAGGCCACTCTACATCAGTTCAAAAATATATTGGACATTTGGCCTACATAATAAAAAAGAATACTAGTGAAATATTGTCATTTAGAAATGAAAAGTAATTATGTTTTTACTTGCAGAATACACGTTAGCATTCATAGTCTCTGCTAGGACATTTAAGTAGACGCTCGTATAATAAAGCAGGTTTAGGAGTATTCATAGTAAAAATATCAACATTGTATTTCTATTATTAGCAATTAAGGTACAAATTTAAATTAGGAATACATTTAATAGGTATGCATATTAAATATGTATGCATCGAAGATTAAATATTTTGTAGAAATTTCTATATTTCATTCTCTTGAAGTTCCTTGATATTTCCATATTCCTGGAATTATATTTAAATTACACTTTGAAAATATAACTCAAAATGTCTATAAATACTGTTAGTTATGTGATAGATAAATCAATATTAATCTTCAGATCACTGAAGCCCCTGAAAAATGTCATATATTTTTTACTTTTTACTTCAGTCTGAATACATTCAACTGCAATGTTATCATATTCATATATATGTATCTTATTCAGTATTTAACTTCCTCTTAATCATACACTGTAGAATTTCTAATTCAGATATCACATTTTTCACCTCCAAGAATTCTATTTGCATCTCGTTTCACACTTTCCCTTTATATTCTCATTATATTCATGTTTTTCTTGAATACTTGTATATATATTAACTGTAGATTTACCATTCTTGCCTACCAGTTACGTTATTCCTTATTTCTGATGTTATAAGGACTGATTTTTTTATCTAGATAATTTTGCATTTTGAAATGGCTATTATTTTGAATTACATATTATATTCTGTCAATTTTACTTTCCTGAATATCTGGATGTCTTTTATCTGCCTTCAAAGAGTATATATTTAATAACTTAAAGTATTAGTTTAGAGATTTACTAATATGGTAAAAGAATAGCCTTTATTCCATGTATAGTTTTCTCTTGGTGCTGAACTGGAACATCTCTGGAGTCTCCATGGAATATATTACAAATCTTTGCAACCTCCACATCCTAGTCAGCTCAGTCACCTGCCAGTGTGAGCTCTCGGAACTGTTTAGCATATTAGCTTCCAGATGCTTTGGTCTTTGCCTCGTAGAGCTTTACTTTGTTTATTCAAGGCCTATGACTTTAGAATGGCTAATGACAACTCTCAGGGGTAAGTTTAGACCTGTTTCCCACATAGCTACTTCATTTCCAGAGTTCTGGTTTCTAACATACTACCACATAAGTTTCCTCTAACTCTTCAACTTATTGCAGATATCACACTCCTCCTAGACTAACTCTGTATGTATGTACGGACTAGGGTTTGTCTCCAGAAAGAAAGCCTGAAAGATGGGAAAATTTTCAGATCTCTTACTTCTTTTGCTTCTCTTGTAGAAATCACATCCTTACAATTCTAGTGTTCAGTGTACTGAAGGCAAATATTTCACGTATGTTGTCAGTTTATTAATGAAGAGAGGCTACTATGTGTGGTCCTTGTTCATTCAAGATATTTAAAATAAAAACTTCAGCCATATTTTAGATAAATACATATTGCTCTTTCTAAGGTTCAACTGTTATTCAGAAAAAGATTGAAAAGCAAGAAAAGCAACATCTTTTCTGTGGCAAGCTTCCCGTCTTGAGTTAATGGAAAAGAGATACTGCAAACTCAATTGTCTATTATGGCAAAATTGAACAGTCTACATTTTCACACAACAATAAATGAATCACCTTCATAATCTTAGTAAATATTATAATTTATATCTAAAAACCCCTCTGAAACTTCCATGTGTTCAGAGGTGGGGGTTATGGAAGGTCACTGGATCGTGACAGCACTGTACTCATCAGTGAGCTAATCCATTGGTGAGTTGACAGCTGAGTGTGCTGTGAGAGGTGGGGCCTGGTTAGAATGGGTCCCCGTTGTCACCAACAGGAATGGTGTATTCTTGTTCTGTCTCCTCCCTCCTGTTGGGTTCCTAACCACCAGTGATTGACCAGTTTTCCTCCACCATGCCCTTCCATCATGCCATTTCAATCTCTGAGCTGAAATGGAGTGAAATCTCTAAAACTGTGCACCAAAATAAAACTTTTCTTAACTGCAAATATTTGGTATTTTGTCCTAGCAATGGGGAGTGATTAATACAGTAAATAATTTACTGTGGCAATTTATGCCACCCATTATATATTCATGATCATTTTAATTTATTCCTTTTAAAACATGCTTAATATTTCATATAGGGATTCTCAGATTAGTACATACTAAATAATTTCAATTACTTAAATGACTTCCAAATGAAACTAAGCAACATATTTATTTCCATATATTAAAAAAACAGCAATTTCATGTCTATAATGTGAATGATTCTTTTGATTGATAATACACCTACTCAGATTTGCTTTTCCATGCTATGTGCTTTGTAGGCATAATCATTCTCTTTTGGACTTGTTACTTTTTATATTAAGTGCTGTGTTACTGTATTAGGGTAGTATGACATTAATTATGCCCATAAGGATAAAACTGCAAAACTATAATTAGAAGATAGACCTAACCTAAGGGATGTATTCATTCCTGATGGTAATCATGTGGAAAAATGTTTTGTCTTTTAAACAAATAAGCAGTTTAGAAGGTGAAAGTATGAAGGCACCAGTTGAATTGCAAAATGATCATTTCTTCCCTGGCTTTGACTTATGTACATTTTGAGATTTTTTTTTTTTTTTTTTGTGGTGCTGGGGATTGAACTCAGGGCCTTGTGCTTGCAAGGCAAGCACTCTAATTACTGAGCTAAATCCCCAGCCCTATTTTGAGATATTTTTGAATCTGTCCCTAAACTGAGAATATAAAAATGAAATATACATATTATAGAAGGCTGAAATAATAGTTACTGGAAAGTTTAATTTGACCATTAGATAGGTACAAATGAAACAAATCTATAATTGTAATAAAATAGACCCAGAAGTTCTGATCAAAAGCCAAATTTACAAGTACTCACAGTTAACTACGTTAATTATTTTAATACTCATATATGCTTTTTGTAATTATAAGTTTTTTGTAATTATTTTAATACTCATATATGCTTTTTGTAATTATAAGAAAGTTATAATTATAACTTTCTTCCTTTAATACTTAGTGAAACATCCTGAAAAGCTGCAGCATTTTGAAGCCAGTAACAGCTAATCTTTATTGAGATACTTAATGATAAACATCAGATGAAATGTTGCACACATCATCTCATAAAGTATTTTTTTCACAGATGATGAAACAGACTCAAAAAAATAACAAACCTCAACTCACACCCATACCGAAGTGGCTAAGGAATCTGACGATAGGCCAAAATTCTCTGTGTTCCTTCAGGTCCAACCTGAGGCCATTACAAAGACTTTGCCTGGTGTATCACACCGAGGAGTCAGCCCTCCCACACCAGCAGAGTGCAAAGCCGGCACAGTGGAATCCGAAATATAGGCCATGCGGGGTTCTGCTCCCTGGGCCAGCCATCCTACCAGCGTGTCCACATGCCTAGCTGATGTGGATAATGTGTCCATTTCCAAAGATGCCCTGCCAGGAGGTGGGGGTGTCTTTAATTAAAGACACTAGTGGAGATCTCTTCACTGGAGCCCTGATTTCTTCTCTTGGATTCGATATTTACCTACTCCTGACCCAACTTTCTTTCTCTTTCCCTAGAGCCTGAGTCTATCAATGGCAGGAATATTTTGTTCAGAGTTCTTTGGCAGTACACAGTGTGAGATAATGTCCCAGTCTGAGCTAATTTACTACTTGCTTCCTACAAGATCTCTAAGACAGGGTCACACAGGGCTTCACGTTCTTCGGCCATTGTCCCCATTGTCAGTACTCTGTAAATCTAATTAATTACTCTAGCCTGCTGACAGCCTAGCCTTCTGTACTGGTCAGCTTTCCCACTGCAGAGGCAAAATACATGAGGTTTATTTTGGGGCCACACTTTTGAAAGCTTCCGTCCTTGATCAGCTGACTCCAAGTCTGAGATGTTACGGCAGAAGCGACTGGTGGGGGAAAGATACTCAAATAATGCTCACAGGGGAAAAGAGTAGGTTGAAGAGAGCCAAAGAAGAAGGGACCAAGGACCAGATGTGGTTCCCAAGATCACAACTTGTGGACCCACTTCCTCCAGATAAACCAGTAAGATTTAAATTGTCCATAAAATAATTTATGTGTTTTTGTTTGTAGCAATTTTCACTAAACTTTGGGTGGTGACACTGAGGGAAAATTTCATGGAAAACAATAGATAAAAGAATCAAATTGTATTGAGGAAGATTAGAAAATCTGTATGCTTTGTGAGGTAAAACAAGTCTATACCATTTTCATTTTAATTCTAATTCATTCCCATTAATTAACAAAAAGATAATAAAAACAAATAAAAATTTATAACATCAAAACTTCCCTCACAATGACTTTTTTCCTACCAAGAAAAGAATCTGTACCACTTTCCAAGAATTCATATCAATAAGTTCATTGAAATTGCTAGGAAATGAAGTTTCCATTCTCAAAAAATACACCAGGGCCTCTCAGACATTGAGAACTCAGGTTACTATTATAGGCTATTATGCTCAAATTCTCAGAAAAGGGTTGTATTTCTTTGCCTAACAATTGACAGAAGCATTATTGCAGCTTCTAAGCCAGGAAATTATATAATTTTCTCTTAAAGCTTTTTGAGTAAGTTAAAGTGTAGCACAGGATCAAAATCCTCAGAGAGTGTTGGAGGGGAGATCACTCCTAGTTTTGAACATAAAATTGGGTCTCTTGGTCTTTACACATGGAAGGAAAGGTAAGAAGTTTGGGGCACACATTTTGGCCAAATTCCTGAGACAAGTTGGAAACATAGGTACAGTTTTGTATGTCACTTACTAGGAGTTATAAGTACACTGAACTATACCAAATTATGAATTTCAGCAGTGGAAAATCTGCAAAGATTTTATTTATTTATTTATTTATTTATTTATTTATTTATTTATTTATTTTTGGTACCAGGAATCCAACTCAGGGCCTCATGCTTGCGAGGCAAACACTCTAAGCACTGAGCTAACAAAGATTTTATTGCAATTACTTTGTATATCAGTTTTGCATAAAGTTTGATCAGAAATTTCATTTTCTTCTCTTCCGGGGCCCTTAATTTACTAAGTATTTGGCTTCACACATCTCCTAAACCCCTTCTTTAAAAAGTCTTTGTGCAATAAGTATGAGACCGGCTGACCTGGATAACACCATGTAGTTTTCTATTGAACCTAAAGGCAAAATTAGACTATCTATGATTTACCTGAAAATACTCAGAACTACAAATCATAAATTATATAAAATCTCAACATAAATGTAAAATGAAATGAAAAAATCTATCCCTTTATAAGACATATGCAAGGAGACATCTGAACAAATTTGGAGTTTGGTAGAAATGGAGACACCGATGACCATTTCCAGAAGCAGATGGGGATTCAGGTTCACCACAACAAAATATCTAGCAATCCTAAAGCTGTAACAGAGAAGCAAATGGTCTTGTAGAATGCACAATTCCAGTCCACAGGAAGTATTCATGCAGGAGCAAAAAGAACTCACTGGAACCTTTAAAAAATATCTACTTTGGTTGGGAGAGTACAAGAGAAAATGACCACTAAGACTTCATGTCTTTGCAAACTGACTTTCAGTGATGAACAGTGATGCTGGAGTATCCTTATCTGAGTAGAATGTAGAAAATAACTTCAAGGAGAAAATACACATAGCAGGAAAGCCAATAAAAATGCTAATTGTTAGTAAAGTTAATTATTAAGTCATTAAAAATAATCATTTCCCCTAATTTTGAAATCCAAATTATGATCAAGGCTTTGTGAAAATCTGTCATATTAGCATATTATTGATGGTTTGAACTTCCAATTATAAAAGGCTCAGAAGACAGCTAATGGTTCACATCATATGAATCTGTAGAGCAAATTAAATGTCATACTTAATGAAGCATAGAGGCTATTAGTGATATTACTTATAAACACGTGCAGAAAATAAAAAGAAGGATTAATATGTGTTGCTTCAAACCCTCAAATGACATATAGCAAGGTCAGCTGGAACAAATGAGGAAATATTAGGATGGTGTGAGCAGATGGCAAGAGCAGTGAATTTTAAACAGGAACAACCCTTACAAAGAAGGAAATGTAATTCTGTGTTAGGTTAGGGCAGTTATTTAAAAGAAAGTATATTACCATAAATACTTTAAATATTACATTGGTATTTATATACCATAAATACTTTAAATATTACAATATTACAAATATTGAGTACATAAATACTCAAATATTACCATAAATACTTTAATCATTCAGCCCATAAAAATTAGTGCAATGGTTTTAATTTTTATCTTGTGTATTCTAGGTTTTCTAATAATTAACAAGGTAATATATGTCAGAATATGAATTTTTAATTCAGATCAACTTCAACTAAGCTCTTGTCCTAGGCTTTACTACTTGTGTAATGACAATGAATGACATCTTGGCAGACTCCTTTTACATGATAATATTGATAATTTTATCAAATGAAAATTATACTGTGTTAGAACTAGAAGAGGTGGGGAAGAT
The DNA here is from genome assembly GCA_004026905.1 of Hystrix cristata. Classification (NCBI taxonomy): domain Eukaryota; kingdom Metazoa; phylum Chordata; class Mammalia; order Rodentia; family Hystricidae; genus Hystrix; species Hystrix cristata. The sequence continues at coordinate 5,806 of PVJO010025196.1, read as the reverse complement.
TCCAATGCCATGAATTTACCAACCCAAATCTCCTATAAAGAAGTCTTTCTTAGAATTTATCAGCTTCTATGTTACAACGGGAAAACTGAAACATACAGACAGATGTTTAATAAGAAGGAATATAAGACTGGATGCTAGTTTTTCTAAATGAAATTGTTTATTACTTTCTTTTGCAACTTGAAAAAGATAAATTTATCATGGTACATAGTCCTCAAATTCGTGTAAACACAGCTGCATTTTACAGTTTTAAATTGTGGTAGGATATTTTATATTTTATTTTACTAAAGTACAAAAGAAAGGAATATGACTTCTAAAGCATAAATTTTTGAATTTTATACTCCTATATTTAGTAATAATGACAATGAAGCACTTTCTTTATTCACTTGTCCATTGATGGACATTTAGATTGATTCTATATGATTATTATAAATACTTTAATAAACACAGTAGTACTAATGTCTCTGCAAAATATGAATTCCAATGTCTTGGGTATATACCCTGAAGAAGGATTTCTGAGGAATATACTAGTTCTATTTTCATTTTATTTTTTGGAAGAACCCCATACTATTTTCCATAATGGCCTTAGTGTTTTCATGGATTTCGGTGGATTCCTATTAAAATTGCAATGTCATCTTTCACAGAAATGTAAAAAGTTAAGGCTCAGATGGAACCACCAAAGATATTCAATAGCCAAAGAAATCTTGTGCAGAAAAAAAAGTAGAAGCAGCACAAAACCTGATTTCATAGGATATGGCAAAGCTACAGTAAGTAAAATAGTATGGACTTGGCATATAAACAGACATACAGGCAAGAGGAACAGAATAGAAAGTCAAGAACAAAACACATTTACAGCCAATTGATTTTTGACAAAGAAACCAAAAACACACCATGGGGTAAAGAGTCTCCCCACAAAGCTGGGAAAACTGTACAGGTACATACAGAACAGTGAATCCAGACCCCTGTCTCTCATTGATTACAAATACCAGGTAAAAATAGGTTAACAACTCAAACATAGAACCCAAAACTATGAAACCACTTGAAAAAATAGGGGAACTACTTCAGGATATTAGGCACATATGAGTTATTCACACAGTGGATTTAAAGACTTAGAAAATTCATTTGGGAAGAAGTAATATCTGGGGTAATGTTTCATGCGTGGGAAGGAATTGGCTATGGCCAAAGAATTGGGAGGAAACTTCTAGAAAGATTACGTTGTGTGGCAAAGAACATGGACACAGGATTGTCTGGGAAAATGTGAGCACTTAATTAGAGAAAAAAGATTAAATTGTATACATATATGGGATACCATGTCGTGTTTAATTAATTATATATATCATATAATTTTAACTCATTGCATAATGCCGATTAAATAGTAGTTATTTAAATTGAAATACAACTATCAAAAAAAAGAAATACAGCTATCAATTACAGAAATTCACTAATATTTTCAAATAATTTTATCCACTTACATTAAGATTTTTCTATCAAAACAGTCTTATTAAAATTTAAATTATTGAGGAAGCTTACCACTTAATTTTACCTAACATTACTCTCCATTTAGATTTCAGATTCTTTTTCCATTATAATTTTGAAGCAACTAACTCAGAAGGGGAAAAAAGTAATTTTCAGGTTTGTATAATTACACAGATGTTAGTCTGATGCACTAGAAAGAAAAAAAATAGAATTCTAACATTTCAAATTCAAAATAAAGAGGCAAGAACATGCACACATTACATTCTTCTTTGGTTGATAATTCCTATAAATCTATTTTTAAAATTTTGTATAATACATTGGGTTTAATAAAGGTATGGTACAGAAAATTGTTTCTGAGCTTTTGAGATTTACATAAGCAAGGTAGAAAACTAATTAATAGATGGGAAAAATTGTAATTATGAAAGTCATAATAAACCACTGCAGACAATTTATCTTTCTTTTATATAAGCTTAAAGACAGAAAAATCAGTGACAAAGAAATTGTTTTCATTGTAGCTGTGTAACATTATGAGACTCAAATTTGTGAAAAGTCCATCTTTATCAGTGGACTTTACTCTGTTGAAAGGGATTAAATTATTTCAACTTTGAAGACCATAACAAAGGTGACTGTAAACGTCAGGTCTTACATAGGTATTAAAACACTAACTGTCCCTCAAATGTGTCCTAAAATAAACTAATGCAAAGGACATAGCTTACAAATGTTTTCACTAGAGAAAGTTTCCAAGAGTCACTGAAGTTATCTGCATGTATAAAATTAACCATTTGTTATGGTTTGCATCCAGATGCCCCCCCAACGCCTCGTGTGGTCTTAGGTGGGGTGTTTTCAGAGGTGGCTGGATCCAGAGTGTGCGATTACTAAATTAGTCGACTGACTGGTTTGACACAGTTCTGCTGGGATCAAGGATGTGATACTAGGATTAAGGGTGTGAGAGCCACCCACCATAAGGGCAGAGAGCCTGGTTAAAATGAAAGGGACAGAAAGAGGCTTGTCTATTCCCTTGCTTGCCTCCCTCACTTACCTTCCTGCCTTCTGCCTGTCTGCCACACCACTCTGCCTTGGACCCAGCTGATTGTGGACTGAAACCTCTACAAAGTGTGAGCTAAATAAACCTCTCTTCCCCTAACTTTGGGAATTGAGTATTTTGTCTCAGCAAAGAGAGAAAAGTAACTAAGACACCATTCATTATGTTATTTTATTTATTCAACATAAAATATCTATTCTTACAAATTCTGATTTATTGAATTTATTTTTCTGTGGACATAAAAATACCTACTTTGCTCACAGAAATGTTTAATATGTTCATATCCTTACTACTTTCAACACTATTTACAATGATTGGGTGAATCACACAACTGTAGAGCACTTGCTGCTGTGAAGATTTATTTTCCTACTTCTCTCCATCATCGAGTTCTCAGAGAACTTTCCTCCAAGCTATCCTTATCTCGTATTTTTAATAATGTGAGTACTATGTGACCTTCTTTGTCCTTGACAGTGAACTACAATGGCAAAGCAAGAATTTCACTGGGATGCTACCACTGTCATCTTCAAAAGTAAGGCAGGATTACCAATGACTCAGCTTTAGAAGTCCCAGAATTCAAGTTCACCTTGGATAAGCTTGGATGCTTATCAGAAGCTTATTCAAAACTTCTGAATTGGTAGAATTGAGCTGTTAATGTAAAAAAGCAGACTTGCTCTTGAGCTTTACCATACTTTCACTTCTGTTCCAGACCAGAAATACCAAGAGGACAATTTCTCATGCAATGTCACTGTGACTTTTTTTAAATCTTAAATCAAAAGGGGAGAACGAAAATGCAAAGAAAAAAGAGAAGAATCAAATGTGATTTAAATACTTGCTTCATTTGGTTTAAAAGATAAAGATAGCCTTTTTAAAAAAAAAAAAAAGTCAACTTTGTATTTTCCAAAACTTAACTTCTCATTCACTGAGCAAATGGAACTAATAATACTCATGTCATTAATGTGGCAAGAAAATCAACAAAAGACTCAGTTTATAAAATCACACAATGCCCCAAGAAGCCATTCTGCCAAGGTGGGTATTGACCAAGGTTCAAGGAAGCATTTGGCACTTATGCTTGGAACCTCAGGCCGAGAAGCAATGATATAAATTCAGAACCAGTATCGCAAGAGTATGATTTTAGAAATGAATCTACATATACCACCTTTATATTTGTATGTATTTTGTTTCAAATACTATTAATTAAATTGAATGATGCTTGATAGTACAGCATAACTGTTAAATACATAACATTTAAACACACTTCCTGCTCTTGACTCTCAAGATTGCTACTTACGTGGTACCTGAACTTGGCATACATCATAATTTGAGGACTCTGGTTCCTAATATGTAAATGTACATAATGACACTTAATTCATTGTTGTTGACATTTATGTGTTAATTGAAGTGTTAATTTCTTAGTATAACTAGAAGCATGAGATCAACCTTAATATCATTATTATTATTTCTCTCATTCCTTATGTTTCATGAAGTAATAAAGTTATATTGACAACTTTTTAGCCTTCCACATTTAAAATATTATATTGTAACACTTTCCCAAACTCTCTTCTTAGTTATCTGCCTATTACTTTGTATTTTTCCACTTTTTTATTATTAATCCATCTCCCAGTTATTCCCTACTTATTTATGAAGGACATGCATTTCTTTTTAATGACACTGGTCCTATAAAATGTATCAAACTTTTACCATTTTTACAATCAGTACTTTCTGAACTCAACTTTAATCTCCCTGGTTTTCTGATTCCCTCATTTGAGCCTTTCCAACTTATTTCTAAAATCTTAATTTTAGTTTTAAATGTCTTCTTTTCCTTTTTTATTGGTATATGTCTATGATACATAACCCATGATTATTTAAAAAATACATGCGGTGGTACCTCCAAAATTCTGGGGAAGATGGCTGCGTTCATGTTCCTGCCGGCAATATGGCCCACCACGGGATGTGGAGTTTGGGAACCGAAGCAAATTTTTTTGAACGCTTCTGTTTGGAAAACTAATTGATCATGAACAGAAACATTCATGAACTGAGACATGAGACACTAATACAGATAGGTGATAGATAGATAGATAGATGGACAGATAGATGGATATAAGTCTATGGGACAGGTATTACAAAAGACACTAGAAATTTACAACATGAAAAACAGAGTCTATGAACCCAAAAAGCTTGTTTTTATTTCATGAGTCATGAAAAGTCACTGAGTCATGTTATTTTAAACAATAAAAGAGGTATAACAAATTATTTCTGGTTATATAGAGTGAATATATTTGCATGTGTGTATGAGAGACAGAGAAAGAGAAGGGTGAGGAGAGGGGGAAGAAAGAGAGTGGGAAGAGGAGAGAAGGAGAGAGAGAGAGCAAGAGTGAGGGAGGGAGTTTTATTATGAAGGGGGGGGATTTTTGTATAGGAATCCCATGATCTCTAGCTATAGATTGCCTGGGTTCTAACTCCAGTTCTGGTAAACAAATATCATAATAGAAAAATTCAGACTGTGTTCACTGTATGCAAAGAAGTGTTCTAAATTGTGTTTTTATGTTAACCTGGAAATCCTCATAATACCCCGGTGGCTTATTTTTATCATGTCTCCATTTTATGGCTTAGGAAAACTAACCAGGGAAAGTGTAAGTATCTTTCCAAAAGTCGATGGAAAATCGATGCATCTTGAAACCATAATACTAATTGAAATAAATCAGACACACAAGACTAACTATTGCATGGTTTCTATTATATGAGACACCTAAGATATAAATAAAGAGCAAAATAAAAGATAGATAACAGGAAATAGGGAGCTAGATATTTTTCAAATGATACGGAGATCAATAGATGGAGGATGGTGAAAGGGTGGTTTGCGGAAGGGGATGAAAGAAGAATTAACTTGTGCTATGCACATGTACCAACTCTCATTATGTACAGCAAACATATACTAATAAAAAATTAGCATTGAAAAAATTGGTACAAAACACAGCTAATCATCAAGTGCAAGTAGTTTGATTTTAGATTCTGCATACTAAACAATTGCACTGTTCTTTACTTTTGTAATCTTTGTATTTTCATTGCTTACTATAAAGTAGAAAATAACATAGTGCCTACTTTATAAAGTTGTTGTTAAGTACTAAGTAGATACATATAAAGCACTTAGTCAAACCCAGGTCACAATAAATTCTCAATAGATACATATTTTGTACATTTACAATGACTATTCAGTAAATTTTACTAATATTTTAAGTTGTTGGCTAAATTTTCTAGTCACATAGTTTTATGTTTCATCACATTTATATTTCT
>PVJO010025195.1:0-23137 GCA_004026905.1 Hystrix cristata | reverse complement strand
CACTGTTGGTGGGAATGTAGACTGGTCCAACCACTGTGGAAATCAGTGTGGAGATTCCTCAGAAAACTACAACTAGAGGTTCCATTTGACCCGGCTATTCCTCTGCTTGGTAGCTTCCCAGAAGAATTAAAATCATCATATCACAGTGATATATGCACAACCATGTTCATAGCAGCACAATTTGTAATAGCTAAGTCTTGGAAACAACCTAAATGCCCAGACATTTTAATAATTGTTTTCCAGTTGGGGATTTAGCTCAGTGGTAAGAGTGCTTGCCTTGCAAGTATAAGGCCCTGAGTTCAATCCCCAGCACCAAAAAAATAATAATAATAATAATAATTGTTTTCCAAAGCTCTAAAATCCTTTGCTTCCTTATCACTTTGTTGCTTCAATCTACAAAACCTTACAGTGTGGAGAATCTAAATATTTTCTCCTATCCAGACAACACCACAGCAGATTGATCTCTGGTACCTTTTCAGAGTGATCAACCTCCAGCCTTCTGTTGCCAACACATCTGCAGATCAATTACCTCCAAAGTATTTCTTAGTTCTGTCTACTGCTGTCATCACCAAAGTTACCAAAAAACTCTTAGCCTTGTCGCATCTATTCTTCCCACCTAAGGCTACAATCTCTACATTCCACTGAATAGTCTACGTAAAAATATACGTATGTAAAAATAGAAATTAAATAATGTCAGCCTTCACTGTTACACTTACTGGTTTCTCAATGCATTGGAAAGAGACCAAAACCCCAGCAAGGGCTATAAAATTATCGGATTGGTCTGACTCCACCCTTCACTTTTCTTACTGCTCTTCCCCTTGCTCATGGAACACCAGGCATACTGCATCTGGGGGATTTTATTTTTTGTTCTTGTACCTCTCGGGTGAGGCTTTTGAAACCCTTTCTACCCGCACCTATCTGCTCAGTATGCTCAGTTTGACATCTGGTAATCCTTATATCTTAGCTTGGACATCACACACGCTTTTCCCTGACATTCCCATTTGACCTTTTTATGCACTGTCACAACACTGTCAACCTTTTCTTCTGTAACTTATTCTTTGTCATCCTATATATGTATAATTATTTGATTACTGACAATCACCCTCAGTAAATCATGTGCTTCTAGAAGTTCTGGGGAGGGTGTCATTTTTATACTTAGTACTTTGTAAAGTGCCTAGTACATGGTAGACCCTGAATAGGTAGAGAAAAAAGTAATCAAAGAAAAAAGGAGAGAAGAATAAAAGCCAGCGAACTACTAATAACTTTTCATTCTTCTCTAGTCTGCCAAGAAAGAACAAGGACAAGGAACAAAAGAATAGAGAGCACTGTCCCTTCCTTCCTTAGAAGATTTTTCTGTTTATGTCCAGCTAAGTATCCTTTTGTAACATGTGTAGAGTTGCTTGGATGCACATTGGCTTTACTTGTAGTTTGGCCCAGTGCTTCCATGAGCGTCTCTTGGTACCTTTAAGAAACGCCTTTGTCACCAAACATTCTCCTTCCTCCAAGAGCATCCTCACTCCTGGGTGTTGATGAGAGGACAGTTCAGCACTCTGTTTTATTCATTTTTGTCACACTATGATGTAGCCCTCTCATAACTGTAATGTCAGGGCTGTCTAGTTAGTGGTACACGTGTTCCTCGTAGTCAAAAGACAGTAAGAGAAAATCCTTCAAACTGGGCCTTTCTACTGGATCTTCTGAAGTCAGTTTACTGTTGTTGTTGTGTACTGGGAGCTGAATGAAGGACCTTCACACTGAGCTACATTCCCAGTCTTGTGTGTGTGTGTGTGTGTGTGTGTGTGTGTGAGACAAAGTCTCACTTAGTTGCCCAGACCGGGCTTGAACTTGTGATCCCCTGCCTCAGCCTCCCACAGTGCCAAGATTATAGGCACACTTCACCACACCTATGAAGTCAGGAAGAAGGAAAGGAAATACAATCAGTATAAAGTGCCATCAAAATCTAGTCATTGACAGATTTTGTACTTTACTTTTATTTGATTTGTTTACCTTGCTGTTTCCAGAATTATAAATTGTCTGGTTGCTTATGAGTTCTTTGATTCAGTGGTTATTTATTTAGAATGCTTGTATCAGTGTGGGCCACTCGTAATCATAAATTTGCTCCCTTTGTATTTGCAGTGTCATTTTTTAAAAATCATCTGCTTACTGTCTGTTGTAAGTTACCAATAACCCTAAGTGTTGCTTTTTATGGGAATACATACACCATTAAAATGTTAAAAGTTGAAACTATAATTTTGTGCAAGCCAGGATGTTTCAAAACAGGTAATTTATATTTTCTTTATATTACCCTTTCAGATTAATGACAAAATTTTATAGCAAAATATCATCTGCCCTACACTATTTTCTTAAAGTTAAAATGCATAGCCCATTCTCATTTCCTCTACGTAAAATTCCAAGATAGTCCACACAAGTAGTTGGGAACTGCAGTCTCCCTCCTTAAAGCAATTTTCACACCCATGGGAGTGGATCTGTGTTCCCCAAACCAGCTGGGCAGCATAACAACTACAACTGAATGGCTCTCAAGACTAATTAATAAAATAATGCTCCATATGTGGTGAAATGTTATAAATAATTAAAGCTCAAATGTGCCTTAGCAAATATAAACTGACCGATTTTTATATCTTTTGAATATATTATCCTGGCTTTTACAATTCCTCATTACTTGCCTCACTAGACTGACTCGGTTTCAATTAGTGTGTATTATTCTGGTCCAGATATATTTTTAAAACCCACTTCCTTTGTTTTACTTGAGCAGTCACTAAAGTGATATTTATGACTTGTCTACTTCTGTGATTAACCTAGACAGAGTGTTAAAAGAGCAAATCATAGTGGGAAATTTCTAAGGAGAACTGCAATAAACCATGAGCTTATTTAATGCCCTTCTTCCTCTCCCAAATCCAAATGGAGATTAGGTCTTGATTATAAGAACACTGTAGGTAATGACTTTTTGTTTGTGTTTTTACTAATGAAATTGTTTGTCGTTAGGTTTTCATCTTTCAATTTAAAAGGCTCTATAATCCCTTCCCTAGAGACCATTAAGGACACCTTCAAAGCTTCCTGAGATTTTCTGGTTAAAATTTAGATGGAAGTAATCAATACATACATTATTAAAACAGTGGACAGAAAGCCATTATTGCTTGGATGCTGTTGACAAATGAAAAGGCTGGAATAAAGTAGTTTACTTGTTCATTTGTCAGGTCGTATATTATGCATGTTCGATTTCTTCAGAAGTCACCACAAAGTGAGGCAGAGGTTCAGAAATTCAATAAAATCACCCCCAAAACCCTTTGTAGATTATACATTTATTTAGGCTAATTCTATTATCAATGCTGGCTTGCTCACTTTGCGTACCTTCTGGTACATGCTTTAGCTGGATGAGGTCTCTGTGTTTGCCTTACCTAGAAATAGAAAATGTCTCTGGGTGCCGTTTGTGGGTGTTAACATTGAAGTCAGCTCTGTGTTAAGAAAAATGCAGTCTCGCCTATCACCTTGGAACATCAGCAGAAGGTTGTGAGAGAGTGATTCATTCCAGCTTTCGGCGCCCTGGCCTCTTGGAGCTTTTAACCGAGTTTGATTCCCTGCAGACTTCGCTTCTAGTTGTGCCTATTCTGAAACGTCTCCTTAGTGATGTTGGAGGAAATAGATATCTTTTTTATTTATTCTTCATCACTCATGGCAGAAGCTATGTTTGTGTAAGGATAGTATCCTATGCAGTCATATTTAAGGATGCCGAATAGAAAACTCTTAAAACTTATTTTTAGAACTGCATTTCTAGGCCTTTGAAGAAATCTTCTAAAAACTAGCTATATCATCAAAATAAAAGAATAAAGTCATCTAGGAATTGCTGCTTTTCTTTAATGACTATAACGAGATAAAATGTGAACAATTTCCAAATTGATTTTTCTACCAAAATCTCCTTCCTCACTTTGTCAAAATATTTTGATATCTTGGCAAATTCTCTTAAAAATAATATTTGTACAGTGTTTCGCCTTCAGAAAGCACTTTTCTATGCATTGTTCATTTCATTACCAACGTACCCCTGCTCTTTTTCTGTGTTTTTCTTTTTTTCCAAAATATTTCTTTTAAGAAAAATTTTATCATAGCTGAGATTCCTAGAATGTACTGATTCTTTCAGAAAGTGTCTATTGAGTGCCTACTCTGTGCCAGGGGCTGAGAATACAATAGTGAACAAAACAAGTCCCTGCCCCCATAGACATTCAAACTGAGTGAGGGACGTACACAGTAAAATCAATAAATTACTGTGTGAAATAATGTCGGGGAGTAGTAAGTGCTGTGAAGAAAAAAATAAATGAAGCAGGGACAGCGGGAGGCTAGAGAGTATCGGCCTTTCTGAGGAGGTTGTACTTGGGCAAAGATCCATGTGAATGATTGAGCCAAGCAGAGACCTTGAGAGAAGAGCATTCTAGGCAGGATGAGCAGCAAGTTCAGAAAGCCAAGCTCACAAACAGATCCGGAGTGTTCAAGGAAAAGCAAGAGGGGCTGCGGTACCCAAAAGAGATAGTGGTGGAGTGCAGAGGCACAAAGGCCAGACAGCAAGGAGGCTCATAAGCCATAGTTTGGGCTGGATTTTATTGTGTGCCCGAGACATCACTGGAAGGCACTCAGAAGGGAGGATGTAACCTGATTTCTCTGTTGTAAGTTGACCTGGTTGCTGTGTGGAGAATTGACTGAAAGCACAGGGAACATTAGGAGGGCGGTGAAGTCTTGTAGGGAGGAGACAATGATGACTTAGACTGGAGTGGAAATGATAAATTGGGTAAAAAATTATTTGAGCCGAGATATATTTTGAAGGTTGAGCCGATAGAACTTTCAGTGTGAGAAAAAGAGAAGAGTTGAAGATGACTTTGAGGTCTGTGACTTGGACAAATAGGGAAATGACTGTGCCATTTATGAAGATAAGAAAGACCTGGAAATGATCACATTTGAAGGTCTGTGCTTAGAGCAAATAAAAGTCTCCCCTTTGGGATTACGATGATAGACAGAACAAGTGGTATGATTCAGAAATTATTCACTACTCATACTTGACAATCTCAAATCTTGGCTGAGCCTCTTGAGAATGGGTATAAATTAATTCGTCACAGGGTGTTCCAATAATCCATTCATTTGTATTATCTCTTCCGAAAGAATTTCCAGAATTTCGGGCTTAGGCTCAGTGACCTAAGAGCTAATTCTCTCAATGGCTATGGGGAGAGATTGCGTTTTCCCCAGTAATTTCTCAAGGTCAGCTCAGAGTTGAACTTCACTGTCAGGAGGAAGTGACTTCCGCAGTGGTTGCTGGAAACAGCCCAGCCTTAGGATTGAGGGGCAAACAGCTGCTCAAGGTGCCGTGCGGCCAGTAAACTGTTCCTCCACAGTATCAGGGACCTGCAAGCCCTCTGCACTCTTCTAGCCTGTGCCCTTGATCTCAAAGAATACAACTTTTATTTTTAAAGACTGCCTTAAAAACAAAATCTCAACAAGGAGTTTGTTAAACACATTTTCCACCTAAACACTCAAAAATATCTTTTCATGAAGTATAATGAGATTTTTTTCAAAGATTAGTTTCAGGCTTTAAATATGTCCATTCACTTTTCAACTTTGCTTTAAATTGATTTATTCTCATTTACAAATTCATTCTATTGTTCATGTTGTGACTATCCTGATATGACAGCTAGAAGTATCTGAGTCTGCTGTTCCTTCTCTTTACTTTTACTCAGTAGAGCAGTAAAAATAAGATAGAAACTTTTTTCATCTTATTTAAAAATGCCTATGTAGTCAAACTGCTTGAAGTAGAGAGTCAAAAGGTAGTTGTCAGAGGCTGGGCAGAATTGTTACTCAATGGGTATAAAGTTTCAGCCATGAAAGATGAGTGAGTTCTAGAGACCGGTTGTGCAGCAGGGAGCCCATAACAATACCGATGTATGCACTTAAAATTTTTATAGAAGGTGGATGTCATATTAAGCGTCTTTGCCACAATAAAAGAAAAAAATGATTGAGACCTTTTCTTTTCAGCCCATTTTTATAACTGTTCTAACATTGCTGTCTCCAATAAATGTTAAGCTTCATCTTTCTGAGTTTTATTTTGTGTCTCTTTGAAGCTTCTTTATTTTATGAATCTTTATATATTTGTTTAAATTCTTGGAAGCAATTTTTTCTTTTTGGTTTTTTGAGCCAAGGCCCCACTATGTAAGTCAGTCTGGCCATGAACTCGCTGTGTAGTCCAGGCAGGCCTCAAACTCCCAGCAATCCTCCTGCCTCAGCCTCCTCTGAGTGTTGGGATTACATTTCTGGATCTTTGCACTTTTCAAGGATCTTGGTTTTGAGTTACTGTAATTGGATGCTCACTGTCCATAAGTCGGCATTTGATAAACTATTTCTTATATATTTGAAGCTCAGTAAATATGGTGGCTCTTTAAATGAGGAAGATCACTGTGGTAACAGTACAGTGTTCAGCAGCTCTCTTATCAGACATGAAAACAATACAAGAAACACAAGGACAAGGTAGAAATCACACAAGAACTGGAGTGATAATCTGGGGTGACAAACCTTTTAAATACTGATCAAATGACAGATATGACTGTTCATGTCCTTGACTATGCTTGCTTCTAGTGATTTCTTGAATGAATGAGACTATTGGCTCACTCTAAATTTCAGGGTCTGTCTGGTATTCTCACATCTTCTGAATGCTACAGAGTAGAGGAAAAGCCCCAACCACTGGTTCAAACCATGGAATTGGTGTTTGGACACGAACATTTCCCTTAAGAAATCACTAGGTTGAGGAGATTCCAGCCAGTAACTAAAAGGTTACACTCAGCATTGGATCTGGAACATATGAATAGGCCCAGAGTAACATCTCTGTTCTTCCCAATTTATAGCAATATCTTTTTTCTCCAACGATTCATGCGACAAGGCTTTTGCCTGCAAGCCTGTTCAGTGGTCTAAATCAACCTGACTTCCCTGTAACACACTCTGGTTTTCTAACTAGATGTTCTACTTTTTTATTCAACAATATTTAGTGAGAATCTACCATGTGCCAAGCTCTGGCTATAATTTTACCTTTAGCAGTGATGCTCTGCAGAGACTAGAGGATGGCTCTGCGGCCAGTTCATGATCTAAACATGTAGACTATAGCATATTAGAATTGGATGTTAGAATTTAGATAAGATGGTCATCAGGCTTGCCATTTGACGAATGCGCATGCCAAGGATCAGGGAGAGTTGATAACCTTTTTGGGATCACTGTAGCCAGGTTCTGGCCCAGGCTAGACTTGGCCCCGAAGGCCCCTGCCACTTGGGATTGTATTCTTTTTCCCACTCTAACCTGCTTTCCGAGATGGTTCTGTCGAATTTTGCTTCCAAATATGGGAAATATGTATAGGCATTTCTTCGGAATAACGCAGATAAAACCTTACCACTTCAATGAGAATGCAGGTAAAATTCAGCTCCAGGGAAGCCGTGCATGATTGAAAGGCATTTGTGTTTCGAAAAGCAAGACCCAGTGAATTTTGCCCTGTCTCTAAGGCAAAGAAGGAAGATCCTTTTTCTCCCTGTAATGTCAGTGCCTCAGCCCAGAGCCCTCATGCCTCCCCTGTATTCTCTGCAGTACCTCAAGCGGGTCACTACCTGCCCTTCATCCCTTCCACACGAGCGTCTGCGCTCCTTCTGTTTATGGCATTGTTAGGTATTTTTGGTGATATTTACCCTCTTATTTCTGGAAGCAGGCAGGGCAGGAAAAGGTCATCAATGACTTGGCTCTTTTCTATTATTTTTAGATATTTTTAAATTTCAGATTTATTTCATGGCTGCTAGGATTTTTCACTTTCATGACTTCCAAGATTTTATAATCCAAAGAGATCTTACTTTTTGCTATCGCTTATGTTCAGCCTGGCTTAAGAATTTCAAGATTTGGATTCAAAGCGTCTAATGAACTGATGGCCTTGAGTAAACCCTAACTTACATGTATTTCATTGTGCATTGGTAAAACATTTATCATTTAAAAATACACACCACAAATATTCTTAACCAAACTACAGTATGAATTTCCCAAGGACAAATATCAGATCCCTACATCTTCCATACCTTATGCATAATAGCTTTAAAATAAATAGTTTTGAATGACATATTTAATCAGCAGCCAGTCGTCCATTTGGCTGGTATTTGCATATGCACTACTCATCAGATAATTATTTTCGCGGCCGTGAGGACTGAACCAAAGTCCTTCACACTGAGCTATATCCCCAGATCATTTCGGGGGGAAGTACTGGGAATCGAACTCAGGGCCTTGTGCCTGCTAGACAAGGGCTCTACCATTTGAGCTAAATCCCCAACGCCCCCAGATCATTTTTTAATGTGCTTTTTTCATTTGTTTGTTTGAGACAGGGTCTCACTAAGTTACTGTATTAGCCAGTCTAACCTGGAATTTTCAGTCCTCCCACCTCAGCCTCCCAGAGACAGTTACCATCAATCCTGCCTCCGTCAGATAATTTAACTTGTAAAATAAGCACATTTGCTGTGGGACTTCATACTGCTGCAGCATTGTAAAGCATGCTTCATATAGTTTATTTTGAAAACTGTAAGAAGCTAAAGGAAAAACATGCATTTAGCATGTCTACTTCTTTCGGAATTTCAAAACAGAAGAGTATTTTGCTTTCACAGAGGTACTCTAAATCTTTGGTAATTGCTTCTAATTCTTCCACATCGCTATTTTGGACCCTTGAGTCTGGCTGTCTTGGAGAAGTGAAAAGGAAAGTATGGGATGAGGATGTGTTTTAAAGAAAATAATTTGATCCATTCAAGAGATTCAGGAAGTAATTACCTTAATATTTTAATATCGGCATAGAAATATTGCACAGATATATTCCGTATGTGTGGGAAAGTCTCTATATCTGATACTTTTCATGTCAACACATGAATGAACCAATTTGTCTGATTGAAAATATTAGCCATACTTTATAAGAGAAAAATCAGTGTCGTATGAGTATATACTTTCCCAAACCTAATTTACACAATCTTTCCTTGAGAGAGACAAGACACTTATTACCAAGGAAGCAAGGCTTTTGACATTAAATGTTCTTATTTTTTGCTTAAAAGTGTCTCCAAAGAAAAAAAAGTGTCTCCATTTTCCATCTTTTCAAAATGCAATTAGCTATATTACAACATTCAGTTTATGGTAAATTATTAGATATTGAAATTTTGATCTTCCATTATATTAATGTAGAATCTTTTTTTCAAACTGTATCAACCTGTGCCTCTTGAATTTGACGCCACTGGGAACACTGATTTCCGTTACCTGGAACAGCATTTGGCACATAATAGGCACTTAATGTTTGTCAAGTGAATAAATGGAAGAGGACCTTCTGTATAACCATGTTTAAAATGATACATTATTATTAGTGGGTTTTCTGCAAAATAAGAAAATATCCCATTTTATTTGTCTCTTCATTTTTTAAGAACCAACTATTTCTTCCTTCTTTTGTTTGTTATGCTTCTTTGGTATGTATTCTACGTCTTCCTAAATTCTAAAGATGCAATCACTTAACCTTATCTGCTGTGTACTTTCTCTCCTTAATTTCAAGCAATGATGTGAAAATAATGGTGCTTATGTCTTTGTAATGACAGAAATTCCTTTGTCTGCTCTTCAGACTCATTGTAATCCTCAGTGAGTCACGTTTAAGAAATGAACAATGCAGCTGTGGTGGAGCTAAGTCTTTGGCAACAACTGGAGGGGCAAACAAGTGGTCTCTCACAATGGATGGCCCTTAGCCTTGAATTGTTGAGTGTGCAGTTATAACAATGGGACTGCATCATCAGATAGCGTCTTGGACTTTCTCAGTTGGATGGGACTTTTAAGACCCATGTTCTTGTTGAATGACACCACTCCAGTAGTTCTTCCCACTTTTTCCTGTCCATATCTTTAATACATCTTTTTCTGCTGGTGTGATCAAATATGCTAGTTTCCTATTCTTCTAGTCCTTCCTCAACTAAATCTACTTCTGAAGTTATTCCCCTGTACTGAAATTATTCTCACCAAATCAGGTGAACACTTTCCAGTGCAGATCTGGCTTTACCTCTGTGTATCATAATTAGATGCTCTTTGAAACTCTCAGTCTCTCTTTAGTAGTGCTACACTCCTCGCTTTCCCCAAGCTCTCTACCTATCTGTTCTATTTTGGTCTCTCATGAGATCCTATTTTTCTATCTGCTCGTTAAATATTGAGAGATAGGTACTCAATGCATATTAGCTGAATGAGAAGACTCCTAATTCTCCTTTTCTTCTCCTCAAACACCTGACTTCATTATTTCCTTGGTGGAGGTGCTCTTTCCTCTCCAAGCTGAGCAATCACACTCTACTCTGTTCATATATGGAATTGGCTCTGTCTTAGTTTTGTGTTTTTAATATTGGTCTTCATTAATTTTATCCTGAATGCACACATGAGGTGTTCTGGATCAGAAACAGATATCTTTTAATTACCTTACAGTAAATATTGTTATCTACCCCTCCCTTTGCCCGAAGACTGACCCCTGGGGCGAAGGGCAAAGAATATTGATTAAAGTTTTCCTGTCTAAGTGGCCAGGTAATCCATAGACAAAGAGACCAGGAAGAGGTGTTTTCCTCTGTATCTACAGGAGGAGGTGGCTGTCTTCTTCTCTCAAAAGGTTCTTTTTGGAGGCATAATGGACTTGAATCCAACTGCAGCTTCTCAAGGAGCCAGCACGCTTGCCCCATGTGTTTCAGGTTTTGCAACCCACAAATAGACTTCCAGGTCTGGGTTTCATAATTTTCAAAGTGTGATTGCCTGGAGAGAGAGGTGCTGCAGTACTTCTGACAGCTTGGAGCTTCACTTAGGAGCCCACTCTGGGCTGTAAGTATTTGACTGTCTTACACAAGTGAGTTTGAGCAATTAACTAGTAGATGGCCACAGATCTAATTTGCGTGGTTTGGGAAAGTTCTCAAGAGACTAGAGCTTTTTATAGGTGCTCTGAGAAATCCAGGCATATTTATTTGTTCACACTTAGTTTAACTGCATCTATAATTTGCTCAGTTA
Organism: Hystrix cristata; assembly: GCA_004026905.1. Taxonomy (NCBI): domain Eukaryota; kingdom Metazoa; phylum Chordata; class Mammalia; order Rodentia; family Hystricidae; genus Hystrix; species Hystrix cristata. The sequence continues at coordinate 12,079 of PVJO010025195.1, read as the reverse complement.
CTCAGTCTAAACTAGCAGTTGTTGTTCCTTTCTCTCTCTTATCTCCAGCATCTGTTTAGTCACCAAATCCTCACATCTCTCCCTCCTTCCCTCCTTCCTTCCTTCCTTCCCTCCTTCCCTCCTTCCTTCCTTCCCTCCTTCCCTCCTTCCCTCCTTCCCTCCTTCCCTCCTTCCCTCCTTCCCTCCTTCTCTCCTTCCCTCCTTCCCTCCTTCCCTCCTTCCCTCCTTTGGAGCTGGGGATGGAGCCCAGGGCCTTGTGCATGCTAGGAAGGCACTCTACCACTGGGCTACACTGCCAGCTCCATAGTGCTTTTTTGTCCAGTAACTTTTTGATGGTAGAAACTATGCACTTTCCTTTTCTCTTAATCCCCTACTTCCAGGAAGATTGCAGATGAGAGATTACTAGCCTAGCTGGCCTTTAGACACCTATTCTAGGTCTATTATTTATAGAAACTTGTTTCCACACTTCTTACATCCATTGTAGCTCAAAACATTTCTACTATTCTCTGAGAGCTCACAATGGATAATGTAACGGTTATTTTCCCAAAGTATTGACAGTTTTCACTTAATTTCCTTTTAATATGCTGTTTTACTCACTGTCAAATATTTTATCAGAATTAACTGGTGTTTGTCAATTGGATTGATTGCATATTTCGGTACAGCTTGAGTTCCTCCAAGTGGCAGTTAAGGCTTCCCATTAGGTTCTGACTATCCATTGCTTTTGGTGTGTTTGAATCCTCACTAGCCATACTGGATTTTGCAATATATATCTTGCAACTTTAGATCTACTTTTCAGGCTTGACATTCAGGTTTTATAAACAAAGCTCTCTTACCTTGAGGAGAGGGGATCAACCACCTTGAAACCTGAAACCCCTCTCCCCTTGTCCCCAGAATAATTTTACAAATATAGTGCTTTCCTCATTAACAGAAAGACCCAGATAACCTTCTTCATCATTTTATGACTATCGGTTTATAAATAAGGGAGATAGAAATTGACCTGGGAGTTTCATAAACAAGTTCTGAGCACCCAGGATTAATTCTGAGAAGAATGCCACAAGCCAAATAAGCATTTCTTTTCATCTCATTTCACAGGCCTTCAAGAGGGAATTGAAAACTAAAGAACCTGTAATCATGAGTACTCTTGAGACTGTACGAATATTTCTGACAGAACAGCCTTTGGAAGGACTGGAGAAACTCTACCAGGAGCCCAGAGGTAATTGAATGTGGAACTGTAATAACATATTGATAGAAGGATCAGTGGTGGCGGAGCAGCTGGGCCATCCTCCCTGCCAAGCCCTGGATAGCTCTCATATTTTCTAGGTTAAACAGAATCAATTCAAATTAAACATAGATGTTGAAAAAAAGTAAGGAATCATAAACCACCACGCATAAATCTGTTTGCACAATCATAAATAAATATTAAAAGAGATTAGCAAATGCTTATTGGAACATTTAGAAAATAATAAACAAAGGACTTTATCTGTGAGAAGGCATTCCATTGTTATAAAGACTACAAGCGAATTTTCAATTTAAAAGCCAGACTAAAGTGAATTAGAGTTTATTGTGTGTATCCTAACTTTTTTTTTTTTTGCCCCAATAGTTTAAGTGAATCTTGGATTATCTGATTGACATAAGGTAGAAAAGATTCACTGCGGAAGACAGACTTTAGATGTGCTGGACCATATCAGAATTTATTCCAAAGTGTAAAAGAGCCATTAATCAGTAGTTTGGCCTCTTGTTAAACTGTACTCGCTTTCTTTCTTCCAGTCTGACCTTTTCAGCAATGTTATTTTATTTTAAACAAAAGTGAATGTGGCCTAAAACCTTGTCATATTGCCAATTTAGAGCTGCCTCCCGAGGAGAGAGCCCAGAATGTCACTCGTCTCCTACGAAAGCAGGCTGAGGAGGTCAACACCGAGTGGGAAAAATTGAACCTGCACTCTGCTGACTGGCAGAGAAAAATAGATGAGGCCCTGGAAAGACTGCAGGAGCTTCAAGAGGCTTCGGATGAGTTGGACCTCAAGCTGCGCCAGGCCGAGGTGATCAAGGGGTCCTGGCAGCCCGTGGGCGATCTCCTCATTGACTCTCTTCAAGATCACCTGGAAAAAGTCAAGGTACTGTCTGCTGCTCTGCTCAGCACCCTTTAAGAGATTCAAAGGAAGTCCCCATCTTACCTTGAGCGCAGTGTTTTTATCTTGCAAAATTAAAAACAGAGCTCTTAAATAGTAGAAAGGAGTCAGTCTTTCACCAATTCGGTCGAGTGCTTGCCTAGTAAGCACAAGGCCCTGAGTTCGATCCCCAACACAAAAAAAAAAAAAAAAAAAAAACTTATACACTAGGCAAGTAGTAGAAAGGAGTCCATCTTTCACCAACAGTCTTCTTTCACATGGTATTTTCTCCAAGAAAAGATAGTGATGTAAGCATTTATCTATCTTTGGTGGTGCAAAATGAAATATTAAAAAGTTACAGGGCCAAAAACTGCCCTTAGGGAATTAATTGAACCATACTAAAGTCTGATACATGTGGTGCGTGTGGCTGTGCATGTGCACATGATTGTATCATTGGTGTGTGTGTCCAGTCCACCAACTTTTCTCCAATACAATAGAGAAAACTATAGCACTTTTCAAGAACCAGGAGTTTAAGTTTTTACCTTTTTTGAAAAACTAAATTATATGAGGTAGGTGATTTATGGTATTGTGAAATTAGACCATTAATGCCTCCCTTCCCTTAGAAGGTGATGTGTGTGGTCCAATTCCTAGTTGTTTCAGCTCACTGAAGACATGAGGAAAAATCATTATATATTTGGAATACTACTGCCCAAAGTTAAAGTCTTTTGTTGCACAAAGATGGTATGTAATGGATATTCTTGATTATCAACTTGATTGGTTAGAGAGATTAGTAAAGCATGCTTCTGGGTGTGCCTGGGTAACATGGGGACATGACCTTGGGGCCTGTATCTGGGTCCTAAATCTGGTCCCTTCCTCTCTGGCACTGTCCCCTGCTCTCTACTTCTGGGTTGCCATGAAGTGAACTGCCTTGGAACCAGCTGGCCACCAACTGAGCCTTCTAAAACCGTGAGCCAAAATAAATGTCTCCTTTAAATTGCAGGTATTAGGCATCTTGTCCCACCAACAGCAAAGCTGATCAATATGTGAGCTGATCAATATTACCAACAGGAAAGCTGATCTACATCTATCTATCTATCTATCTATCTATCTATATATATATATGGAAATAATATATTTAATATTATTTTGAAATCAGCAATTTAAAACATGTCTTGTTGAGTAATGTCAGCACTGCAAAAGTCCTCCTAAAATCAAACATTGGTGTGCCCACATTTCTGCCCTTAGTTTAGCTATTTCTTTATTATTTAAATGCTCACAGTTTGGAAGGGCATGGATAGTAACCGTTTAAATCTCTAGTCTGGATCTTTCTTCTGATCTCCTAACCTGTATAACAGAGTCACAAATTCACACATTTTGAAGCTAAGTTCATTTGTTCGGTTTTTTCATTCCCTGGATACTATCTTCTTTTACCTTCCCTTTTTCTTGTGTTTCTTATTTCAGTGAATCATAATCCAATAAGTTACCCAGGCTAGAAATTTTAGGTTCATCCTTCAACCATACACAGTTTCACTGCTTCATTTGATTGCTTGTTTTACCTCAAAATATCTTTTTTCATATTTTTCCTCTTTGTTTCAACAACGTCCCATTCTAATTGCTATTATCTTTTACTTACTTGGTAACAGAATACATATTTAAATCATGTGCCCCAGTCAGTATGCCTGAGGTATCATGAACATTACATTTTAAATATTTGGTTAATGAATGAACAGCTTCTCTACTGTTCTTTCCTGAATCATTTCAGCATTATCCAGCCTCTTCTGACTCCATCCAAACTCTCCACAGGAGAATTCCTGCCTAGAGAGCGAAATCCTGTCCCTTCACTTCTCAAATGAAGTTCCCATTTTCCAGACCATCCAATATTCTCTGCTCATGCTACCACCCTTTTACCATAATGTGTCACTATTTTCCAAACTGCCTATCCTTACAAATGTTTTTCTCTCTGTCTGGATTACCCCATCTTATCTGCCTGGTGAGCACTTCCTCAGCCCTTGGGATCCTCCATAGATGTCACCTTGTCTTCATTAGCTTCCCTGAATGTCCACCAACCCCAGCTTTAACTGCTATCAATTTGGTGCATAAATTGTCACACTTAAATTTCACATACATTGATTATCAACTTTATTGGTTTGAGAGATTAGTGAAGCACACTTCTGGGTGTGCCTTTTTGTCCCAAAGAAAGTAGATTTCCTAAAAGGAATGATGATGGTGTATTTTTTTAAACCCCTGGCTCCTACCCAATGCCAGCAACATGTAAGGAATCTCTTTTGCCATCATTTTGTGTGTGTGTATGGTCATGAGGATTGAATCCAGGGCCTTTACACTGAGTTATATCCCTAGCTTTTTTTCTGTTTTTATATTTAAGACAGGGTCTCACCAAGTCACTAAGTTGCCCAGGTTGGGCTCAAATTTGTGATCATCCTGCTTAAGCCTCCCAGAGTGCTAGAATTATACATGTGAGCCACCATGCCCAACTTCATATAATATCTTCATTCGTTTAAGAACCCACTGTGCGATGTGCCTACAGTCTAAGGTTGAATTAAATACCTCTTAAAATAGTAGGTGAAGAATTAAAAAGAGTAGTTTAAAATTTTCACTTTATTAACTTCTAAAATCTCTTGCACCCCAAAATTCTGTGACCCCATGTCTAACATGTAAAGCAATAATTAACATTGCTGCCTGCTTCAAAATAAGATAAAATTTTAAAATGCATTGCCTTGGTTTTGGGGTTTTTTTGTTTTGTTTTTGGTGCTGGGGATCGAACTCAGGGCTTTGTGCTTGCAAGGCAAGTACTCTGCCACTTGAGCTAAATCCCCAACCCTCATTGCCTTGTATTTGTTTCATATTAAATGTAATATTTTAGCCCAACAATCTAGGAACCAATTTTTGAAAGTCTTTTCCAAAATGAAAAGTAAGTTTACAGAACTATCCTAAAAGAACTAAATTAGGTATGAAATCATTCAAATTGTTGAGTACTTAAGCAGTAAAAATGGCATGGAGAATTTTTTAATACTCTATCTGTCATACCAGGAGCATTTGTAAGATACTAAGTGGGGAATATATACAGCATGATTAAATAATCAAAAACAACTAAAAGTAAAACAGCCCAAATATCAGCTAACCCTTATCCAAGCTTATTTTCAGTATTCACTTTAGGATCCCTAGCTTGTCTCTTGAGTTTTAAGAAAAACTTCATTTCACATAGCTTAATTGGTAAGACTCATTCTGATTGCAATAATGGTCAAACATATAGATATTAACTGTACCTTTTTAAAAGAGCCTATACTTGTATACCAGCACATATATCTCAAACATAGATACACTTGACTCATAGTATGTGAATATTTATGAACCTGTGATAATAAACGTGATGGTTTAAATTTCCAATCCAGATTTCTATAAGCATTTATGCGTATTTTGAAATTATGGATTACGTGAATTCATATACACTTATTTCCCTTTAATGGTTCTTCTTGAATTTTGTGGTGAAAAAAAATTGTTTTCTCCACCTTATCGATACTAGATCTGAAACTATGAAGCTTGTTAACTAAGTTATTTGAAAAAAAAGTAGAACGTACTTAAAACCACTATTCACATTTTTCTACTTAGTAGTTTAAGCCCCAGGAAGCTCCATGCTGTAGGGAACTCCCAACTCATCGCTGGGCTGCTAGCCAGAAGAATATTTTATACACCCATATCAATTCATCACCCCTAGCGACTCTATTATAATACCACTCACCATTCTGAACTTAGGTTTTTAAAAATTGTTATTCAAATGACTCCAGAATGTATGTTCCTCTGGGATTTCACATTATATCATTTCATTAGCAAATGTGCCTTTTGGGTTGGAGAATGGATAAAACAACAAGTATGACCTTGGAATCCATAGAAATGCATCATTGCTAGCTGATCATTTTCAGGGTAGAAAATCTGGTAAATCAAAACAAAGAAACATAATATTGATATTTACTATTTAGTTCACTAAAATAATCTCAGCTTTCCAAATATAGCTTCCATAGGAATAATGGCAAGAATGAAATTTAAGTTGCAAATACCTCTTTACTTCTAAAATTCATAATTTATATTGCTCATCAAATATTTTAAGGACAGAATTATGATTTCTTACTTTACTGGAAAAAACATGAATACTTATTTGAAATATTTTGCTTTCCTTGTAATGGGAAATAATTCTGAATCATCACATGCTCTACATAGATCTGTAAGTCAAACATATAAAGGCTTTAATAGAGTATTTTTCTTTCTTTTATGTGGTACTTAAGGATTAAAACTAGGGCCTTGGACATGCTAAGCAAATGCTCTACCACTGAGAGCATAATCTCAGCCTTTTCTTCTTCTTCTTCTTCTTCTTATTATTATTATTATTATTATTATTATTATTATTATTATTATTAGACATACAGTCTTACTACATTGTCCAGAATAGCTTTAAACTCCTGGGCTGAAATGATACTCCTGTCTCAGCCTCTGGAGTAACTGAGACTAGTTTCTAAACCTAAAGTCTGCATATGATGTTTTTGTCCTTTAGAACAATCTCAATGTGAACCTCTTTAGGGGTTGCTGTTTTTCTTGTTCTATGGAACCATGGGTTCTTCACCCAGAAAATGGTACATCATTCTTCAACCAGGAATATTTCACTACCCTTACTTACTTCATTTTTTTACTTTTTATTTATTTCTCCATCCATTCGTTCGTGATGCTGGGGATCACACCTGGGGCCTCAGGCATGCTAAGCATGTGCTCTACCACTGAGCTGTACCTCCAGCGGTGACTTTCAACAGTCTTTTACATGCCATAAACTCTCCCTGGCTTTCATTTTAGAATATGCAAATTTGTCACATCTATTTAGTTATGCATTTTGCATTCTTCTAAGACTTTTAATTTAGTATTCTTACTGTGAAAAGTCAAGGGCAGGGATTCTGAGAGTCTTCCTATAAAGTTCTTTTAACGCAATATTTTGTTTAGACCTTTTTGGCATTCTAATTGAGTTTAACTTGGTGATATGTGTAGTGGATCAGGGCCTAGGATAAAGCCCTGAAATAACCATATCATTGTTATTTGTGTTCAGCACTGACATGTAAAATTTTAAGAAGAAAGGTGGCAAATGCAACTTTTCATGTCCAGCAAACTGAGTCCCTTGTGGCCTCGTTTATTTGAGAAATTTGTCCAAAAAATGCTCTCTTGGAATGTGACATTGAGAAAACCAAATATGTTTCTTTTGGACAGATAATGTGACCTGTACTGTAGTGCATTAGAATTCTATCTTCACATGCAGTTCTGTCTTCCCTTACTGCTTTCTCCTCTTAACCCTGGTCCTAAAATTTTATCCTCACTTTATTAATTCTTACTTTATTAATTACTTTATTAATCCTTACTTTATTAATTACTTTTATATTTATCATTTATCTGAGCCTACCTTAAATCTTTTCTTATATATGAGTTTTATAAAGAACATTTATGATCCATTCTTACAGACAGAGGATGCATGGGTAGACAGAACCATTACAAACGCGACAACCCTCAGAATAATTCTCAAAATACATAAGCTCTCCCAACTCCAAATAAAAGAGTAATATCTTTACAATAAATGAGGTGTACTGCCTAGAACAGGAAGAGGAAACTATACTAGTATTTTGCTCATTGTCATGAACTGCAAATGAATCGCTGTATGGAGGCTTTTGTTATCATTGTTCTTGTTTTGGTAAAAAAAAATGCTTTGTGTATTAAGCTTTTGATCAAGACGGAAAAACTAAAAGATGTAAACCTTCATAAATCTGTATTAGATGTGGAACTAATGCCTGTTATATGGAACACCCAAGGTTTTATCTAGCTTTTGAAGCATCCAATTGTGTTGTTTAAAAACATATGATTTGGCCTTTAATATCTGAGAGTACATCTATAAAAAGCATATGATAATAAAGTGTCACTAAATACTTTAAAAGTATACTATTTATTGTTTTAACAGACTGGTCATTGTTGCCTTTAATAGTTTACAAACTAAGATAGAAATTATTCATTCTGAATGTCCTGACCAAATTATTTGTTCAACATGAAATTAATTGTAAATTAGTGGTGCTAGAACTACTTGGTTTCCATGCATTCTCTCTCATTGCTTGCTTTGCTTATAAAGTCAAAAGCAAATTACTAGGACAGCAATGTCAAATTGCTTTCTTTACTGAAAGTGTCTGATTTTCGATAGCGCTGTGTGTGTTTTAAAAGCCCCTACCTCAACTTAGGCAAATAGAACCTTCTTTACCATGCTATTCCCATCCTGCCTTTGAAACTTCTGAAAAGGCAGAACGGAGTAATTGTTTCAGACATCTGCTTAGCATACTTTGAAGTGCATATAAGTTCTTTTTCAGTTTCATTTGAACCCCAGCTGTCTTCACCAAAGTTTATAATCAATCTGAATTAAGTTGTCCTACTTCTCCTAATAAGTCTCTTATTAAGTTCTGCATCAGCCTCTTAGGGAGACTTAAAAGCTAATTCATGTAGAATTGCCATTTTCTACTAATTCATTTGTCAGCTCTCCAAATTCCAACGAAAACAATTGCAAAGACTATTAATTTGGCTCTTCATAAACAACTTATGTAAGTGTAGTGTACATTGGAACCAAGCAAGCGATTTAAAACAGTGGGTGGGAGAAAATGAGTTGATGACATTCAGCTTGCTTTCTTTTTCTACTGTTTTGTGATGCCTTCCACATCTGAAGCATAAAGCTATTTATTTAATAAGAAAGATGTCCTCTGCTTTCACTTTCATAAATAAGGTAATTACTGACTGAACTTTGCTTAAAGATAGGAAGAGGCTTTATAACAGTTGGAAAAGGAACGTGTTCCTTTTCTTATTGTACTTCTTTTAATTTGGACTTCTTTTGTATTCCTTTGATAATCTGTGATAAAAGAAAGACCTAGAACTGGTTGCCAATGTTACTACATTAAATAGGAATTGTACAACTGCTCCTCTGGTCATGGGACGTTTAGGAGAACATGGATTACCAAAATGTTCAGCTAATGAGTTCGGCTGACATTATTTTACTCAAGAAGTGTTTAATTAGATAATAAAAATTTCTCCAAAGAATATTTTCCTTCATACTATTGGAAAACAACCATATCAAAAACTGATCCTTTAATATGCCAAGCCTGTTTACTGAGGATTTACTCCAGAAGCTTTGTTTGTGGCTGGTAATAATTATAATTACTATTCCTCAAGAGTCTTAGGTAATAAAAGACTATTCAAAAAATACTTAACTAATATGCTTTCAGTATTAAAGGATCTAAAAACCCGCTCATTCATCCACCTGTGCTGTGGGTAAAGCCTATACCCAAAGAAGTCTGATCTCATTAGAGAATATGAATGCTTCATTTATTTCATAAATAAAATTGAGTGTAGTATTCATGGCATTTCAGTTTTCCTGGGAATATTATTGTTTAGCACCAAGCAGAGGGAGCTTGTGTAATTTTGATTAGCTTGTATATATATGTGCATGTAGTACATTAACTAGAAACTATTCTAAAAAGTAAGAGTTACTTATTTAAGTAAAAGTCCATAGTTCTGTAGAAAATGGAATCAAACAGCCAATATATATTTTTAATTCTCCTTGGACATCTACTGAAGCTGTGACAGTTTGAAGTTTACAGTTACGTTACTTTCCTACTGTAGACAAAACAAGAAATGATTTAAGAACAAATAGCCCAAGCAGCAGGCTCCTGTTACCGACCTGTAGTGCCAGGTGACTACAGTTTTCAAAATTAGCAGTTAGCACTGATGTCAATAGTAGGCCTTACACAACCCTAAGTAAACTATGTTAAGCAACAGCATCCAATAATTGTTCTTGGTGAGCCAGTTTTCTGGATATTATCGGAACAATTCTGCCTATGATACTAACATAACCTTCTTGTTTTCATGGAACCTAAGAAAAGAGAACTTTTTCATAATAAGACTTTTCACAGTAAAATAATATTTTCATTGTCATTTACATTTGCTGTAAGTTTTTCTATAAAAAGCACTGCTTTGACTTCAGTTCTCTTAATGCTCAAGAAGACAAATCCTGATATCTCTCATTTCTGCCAAATTACACTGTTTTCCACGACCGCCAGATTTCTTTGATGGGTCTTATTTTATCTTGTAAAGTTCGTGTCAGTTTTCTGGAATTATCTGCAGTGTATTCATTGTCCTTTAATGTGAAGATTGTTTTTCTCCCCAAATCTTAATACATTCACCTGTGGTTATGAAAGCATGGTTTGAGAAGCATAATATCAACGATTACCTACATATGCAATGAGTAGATTTTTGCCATTTCAGATTTATCTTTTACAGTTTCATTTTATCATTGCGACCAAAAAGTTCAATGACGTAACTTTTTGTAGTGGTACACATGGATTCTTCGAGCCTGTTGTTCACAGCCACTTAACTAAGGACTCTACTGGTGGTTTAAATCCAAGTCCCTTGAAGCAAACCCTGAGATCAGGGACCTGGGTACATGTGATTTGTAAAGTGTTTGCTCTTGGGAGTAGGAGTTCAGGAAGTATAACAGACGAGAAGAACGAACTAAGCAAGTACTCCATCTCAAATAGAACATTGTATACTGATCCATGAGAGGGAGCTGTCCTTTTATACCCCAGCCAGTCATCGACTATAATAATGGTGGGCTGATGAGTGTTTATTGGCTAGCCCTAAAATGGAGCAAACCCTGGTTTGCAGAACTTTCCAGTTTTGGTGGTATAAATAGCCCCACCATTGGTGGTTTCTGGCTACCAGTATGATGTCACTGAATGCAGAATTGAGGGAAGATGCTCCCAGTTGAGTCTTGGGCTCTGCTCCAGCATACCACTAGGGTGTGGACATAGGTCACCTCCCGGGCTAGGGAGCTCCTGTCAGCACCTCTCTGGAGAAGGCAAGCAGCCATGAGACATTAGTAGTCAACCATCACAGCACCTGAGAGATGGACATGCAGGACCAGAAAGAAGTCCTCTACAACTAGTTAGTGACCCCAGTAGTCCACTTGGCCTCCACACCTCAACATGGCTTTTCCAGTGCTGTTGTGCTGTTGGATGAGCAAGAATTCTTCATAAGTAATGAAGATTTTTCCTGTTTATGGAAAATCTGCATTCCTGCTACCCCACATTCACCCACCTATGGGAATTGATGATGGAAGGGAAAAATTGCTGAAGAGATCTAGGAAAGTGGTAATTTTTAGGAAGAAAATGACTTCAGAAGTGAGTTTGGGTTTATATTTAGAAAATCACTGAGGATCTGGGGATTGACACTGTTCAGATGTTGAGAATGTCAAGTTTTCTATGGCTGTGGCTCTCATGTGAGCACACATCAGGGTCACCTGGAGGGACTGCAAACTCCTTCCCCAGAATCTGCCTTTCTCACCCACTGCCTGGTTCATATTTTGTGTATTATTCATAACTCTTCAATTAGATGTCTTTTCTTCTTCTCCTACTATAGAAGTAACAGAAAAAAATAATAGAAATCTTTTTCTCCTATTATTTAGAAATAATTTTCTAGTTGAAGAATCACTAACAATATTATTTGTAATAGTAATGCAGTGTATCATTTACTATTTCTCTTCTATTTATCACTGTCTAGGACTTTTAAATTAAAAATGAGTACAAGAACACAATCTGTTAGAATGATTTTGGGTAGGGGGCATCATTTCACTGGGGAGCCTTGAAGTGAATAGTGGGCTCTTCATTTCTAGAGCTCTCTCATGGACGGCATTCAGTTATTTATTCCAGTTTTCCTGTTGGTATTTTGATGACATCAGTATAATTTTAGGGCTGTTTCCAATGACCTATGGCATAACCAGTTTTCCTGATGTTAATACTTTAAACTTAGAAGATTTCTTCACATAATTTTTTTCTTTGAGTAAATATTTTTTGTGTTTGGTAACAATGTTTCTTCACATTATTTTCCATCAAACATGG